>BMAW01021515.1:341710-402159 GCA_019974015.1 Nephila pilipes | reverse complement strand
AAATAAAAAAAAAAAAAAAAAAAAAAAAAAACATACTTTCGACAAATATGAATCTGCTTATATTCGAAATTAGACGATACTCACATCTAGTTGAATAAAAATTTAATTCGTATATATTGCATGTACTATAATTCCAGGCCATTACTCGAATTTTAGACAAAAGCAAGATATTTGGTATACATGATTTTTTTTTTCTTCAAAAAAGCAAATTATTTTACATCTCACGAATCATTCACAAAAATCTAATCGAATTTGCCAGTAATTCACACCCAATAACAATATATATACTTATTCGTAATAATAAGTACATTGTAATCCTTTTCCTTCTATTTTAACAAATATTGTGATATTCATACAGTTTATCTCAATTCAAAAAGTTTATCTCGTAAATTACCTCATTTATTCAACTCAAGATTTATAACTAATGTCCTTCTAGAATTACACAACAGTGTATTATTGAAGGAAGTCATAGTTTTGAACCACGACCAAGTGACAAGCTGTGTGATAAGAAAATCTAAGTTTTTCTTTTCGAAAGTTTGAATTAATAGTAAGTTGAACTTTACAAAACAGTTTATTTTAAAGGTAAATCTTTATTCAAGTCACTTTGTCAATTACTAATTAGGTTTTGGGGGAAAAGCTAAATAAACGTGGGTATATGTTCGATTTAACCTTACTTATAATTCAAGTTTCAAGCTACGATATGATGATTGAGATTGCTTGAATATGATAATAAAGATCTTATTTTTTTTATAAAAAATTTTAAAAGTTAAATAAAACTCTTAATGGAAAAAAACGGTATTTTATTCGATAACAATATTTGGTTAAGTATCTAATATTGTTTAAATAAGCTTATTGGTGTTTGATATATGAACATAAATGTTCAAGGGTTAGTCATTAATTATTGTAATTGTAGTTACTGTAAATGAGCAATTTTTATTTAAGAGTTAGTTAGCTGTGAATTGTCAAGCAAGAGACAACTTGAATTAGAGAAAAAAAATTATTTCGTCAACTCGTTACATCAACCATGAACGAATTCCGTTTATCTTCCTCTTCGGAATATCGCCATTGGGGAGAAAAAACTGTTTTTTTTTTTTTTTTTTTTTTTTTTTTTTTTTTAAACTCATTGACAAAGTAGATTGAATCCTCCATTAGGTGAAGAAAAAAAAGAGAGAGAGAGAGTTTCGTCAACGAAACAAACACAGACTGAGTGTTCTCGAAAACTCCTTTTTTAATTGCAATTCCCTGGATAGAACCGTTTCGGTTGGGCACCCTATTTCTCCTAGCTTAGCGTCGGATGAGTACTGCGGATGAACAGCAGCGACACAATCAGTTTTAGATAAAGAAACCTCATTATTTGCAGACCTTGAACTGGTTTCTTTTCAACCTTCTTTCTCGATCTTAAAGTGCCGGAATTCTAACTTTCACCCACTTGACATAATTATGGAGAGAAAACTCTGGGCAGACTTCCCACCGATTAGACAACCTCGGATGTTATAACAAATGAGCTTTTTTTTTTTTAAATCCTTTTTTTTAAAAAAAAACTGTTTTTTCGATGAATATCCTAGATTTTTCGTAGTTTCGGTGGACGATGGGAGGTTTGTTGCTTTTGCTGATTTCGCAGTAATATTTTGAGCTTGTTGTAAGCCCAAAAACCTTGCTTAACTCATCAGGTTAAAAAGTCGGTGATTTGTTGATTCTGCACTTCAAAATTTCCCCGAGTTCCTGTTGGAGCGTAAAAAAACTAAGAATTTCGTAATTTAATTACTGCAACAGATAAATTTTGGAAAAAAAAAATTAAAAAGGGAACTCGAGGAAGATTTTCCATCGACTGGAAAACCTAAAAAATGTTGTTGCAACAAATAAAAAAAATTTCTAATTTTTTTTGCCAATGAATATCCTTCATTATCCTATATTTTATTAACATTTATTCTCTTTAGTTGACAGCAGGAGATTTTTCCCCCACTGAACACTTTTGCTGATTAGGCATAATAGTTCGAGTTCGATGTAGGCTTGATTTGGTTTTATTAAAGTCGCACTAGAAGCAACATGATGGCTATTGGCTACGGGCGTCGTAATTTTGAATCTCGGTCAAGTAACGAGGATGACACCTGAGTTGGCACCTCTCTCGATGAAGGCTTGAGTGAGTGACAGTGGAGTTTGATGGCGCAAGAGCCAAAGCAGGCTATGCTGCGTCAAACATTTGTTAAGTTCAATCAGAAATAAGATATTTTAAAAACACGAAACACGCACAAGGTACGATGTAGGCTTGAACAGTTGAGGCAGCTAAATTAACTCAATTTCTCATGGTTAATTTCTATTTTAGGTCTTCCAAACTGTGTTTGCTTAATGTTAACGATGAAAAGAAAATAAACTAGCACAATTTGAGTAATTCAAAAAAAAAATTTACTTATAAAAAACTGAATTTCAAAATACCAATTCACAAATAATTTTCTTTTGGCAAGTTTTCGACTTTAAAACATCAAGTATCAAAATATTCCATATTTGTCCTAGTAAAATTTATATATATATGCGTATTACTCACACTACTACGTATACATAATTAGAAAAAAGAAGGATAATTTTAAAATGTTTTCAGCTAAAATAAAACTAAAATTGCATTAAAAGATTGGTTGGTTTTATTAACGTCACACTAGAACCAACACGAGGGTTATTGGCGACGGACTCATAATCTTAAACCTCGGTCAAGTGACGAGGACGATACCTGAGCTGACACCCCCTCTTCTAACTTCCATACCTCGCCAATGGAAGGACTTCAGACCTTAACTTGATTTAACGTGCATCAGCCCCGGCGACACGGAGGGTTAAAAAGAACAAAATGCGTGGACTAAAGATGCGAAGAGAAAATGAATAACATTCGAAAATTATTCTTTTACGATTACGAAATCGAATTTTTTTCTAAAAAAGTAAATCCAAATGTAATACGATAATAACTTGGAATTGTATCGTATTTAATTTAAAATAGTAGACTTAAAATGTAGAGATAGCAAGAACTTAGAATGTTAACACACAGAAGAGTTTGCTTTAAATAAAATTCTTATATATATATATATTTGAAAAATTAAATATATTGGTACTCCGGCTGGGGGGGGGGAATATCTCACAATTTTTTCTTCTTTCCATTACGATTTTGATGACGAAAAATGACTTTCTAGAATGTTTCGAAATTTTCGAGTTTTTTCTCCTTTCCTTCCGTTCACGTTTACCACTCATTTGTCAGGAATGTTACACAGACTTTTTTCGTCGAGTCAAACTTTTCTGAATTTGGAGAGATCTCCTAGGAAAAGGTAAGAAATCTTTTTAATATAGATGTGATTTATTTTTTTTTACAGTAAAAACACATTTTATTCTGCGATATTTTTTCAAAAAAACTCACTCGTATTTTCGTTTCGAATATATCTGCGAAAACAAAACATTTATTCATTCCGAAGGATATTATCCAATTCTTATCTACTCATCAAAGAATAAACATTCGGTTACGAATTTGCATTGCCGAGTGACAGAATTGTTTTATTTTTCACACTCTGAATAGTTTCTGCGAAATCCTACGAAGTGAAATATTTGTGGTGTTCGGATGCCCAGCATTGTGACTACGGTTTGTGTACATGCGTCACAATGTTTACTGTTTTACGCAGTGATCTCTTTCACTTTCTGGTTTTTACGAAAAACAGCCTTGGGCACTTCAAGAATTAGAGTTACTCTTTTACAGTTGCCACTTTTTTCCCCTTCTTTTTTCCCTACGTGTACTAGGAAAAAAAAATTGTCGCACTAATTTGAGCTGATTCTTATAATGAAAAACTAGCATTTTCGGGTCAAGTTCAAGATGGTGTTTGTTTTTAGAAAAAATATTTCGAGTCGAATGGGGTCGAACAGTTTGAAAACAAGAGCGCAAAAAAAAAAAAAAAACCTCTTTGGATTTAGACCAAATGTGATTATAGTTTCGAGTTAAGACGCGTGTAGTGATTGGAGTAAAAAAAAAAAGCTTAATTACCTTAAAGTTTCTGTAGCAAAAGTCCTCGTGTCAAAATAGGATTTTAGTTCAGTTTTAAAGCATATACAAATGTTATTTTTAAATAGTTTTCAACAAAATAATAATTATTATTGTATTTATTTATATACCGCTAAAATAGAAAATTTTTAAAAATATAAGGATACAACCATATATCTCTAAAGAGCGTCTTTTACTAAACTTACTTCCTCAACAAAGTTGAACACACGAATTATAAAGTATAGGAAAGCCGTCTTAAATCGGATTAACTGGGACCAGAGCTGGGTCCAGGATATCGAAAATTCAGGTTAAATGGAAAAAAGGGAAATAAAATATACTTCGGAATATAATCTTTATATTGAATGAATCGAGTATGAATCATTTTACGAAAGACTATTTCGTGAACAATTGACGAGCGCCGAAAGTTGCTTTATTGCATTTTCCGTTTAAACAATGTAGTATCGTATGCCATTTGTCCTAAGTGATAAAAGGTGTGATTAAGAATTTGTTGATTTAGAACACAAAATATTTGTGAAGTCCGCTTCTCTTTCAGAAATGTATTGTTTATCAAGTTCGGATTTAGAGGCATCACGAATGCTATTGAAGACGGATGAACCTCGGTCGAATGGCGAGGAGGATACTTGAGTTGGCACCACTCTCTCCAAACTTCTACATCAAGCCATAGGGGCCGTTAGTAGCATCAGGACTCAAACCCACGACTCGAAGGAAAGAACGCTGGCTGCGTGTTCGAGACCATGTATCCCGCAAGGTTACCGCAGCCATCTTAGCTATTAGATTTCGATAAAGGAAATAATTTTCAAAATATGTAGATGAAACAAAAAATTTATGTTGGAAATTAGCAGATCGCTTCTCAAATTTGCAACAAAAAAAAATCCTCGTGGTGATTGATCTGGGTTATCCGGAGATCCGAGTAAAAGAAAGAGTTCCTACTCACAATTACTTCTATCTTCTAAGTGTTATCTGCTCTTATATGTATAAATATGAGGAAATAATACCTACCTCACACCAAGAAAATGGCAATGGATTTGTCTTTATATAAACGCAATCATTACAATTTTTTAAAAAATATATATAATAAACAACCAATAATTATTTTGACCAATTTAAAATAATAAATATATATTTTTATACCTAATGAGCTAGCGTGACGTATATTTATTAATGTTTGATTTTTATTTAATTATAGCATATTCCACAAAGCATTTTAAACTCTAACCAACTTCTTACAAAATCAGTCGACTCGTAATGTAGGCAAATATGGACATAGATCTAAAATAATTTTAGGTAAGACCGGTTGGGTACAAAGTTTGTAATTTCGGGGTGTGATTTTCAGCCAATCATTCAAGCTTGTCTTTATCTGTCAAGATGGTCAAGGGCGTTGAACCCTCGTCGGAAAGAGGTTTGACTGGTAGTATTTGAAGCCCTGGGCCTCTCGTTTAAACGGGAGGCGAAAGCAACCTCTAGGGAAATAAATACTTTGGACCCCTAGAGATTCCCTCTTGCTCTGCACTTTGACCTTACGGAGGGCAATGACTTCGTCAAAAAAAAAAAAAAAAAAAGACTTGTTATTGATAAAAGATTTTACTCGGTAATACTTTCTTTGGTTTTTAGCTTATAGTTGATGAAAAATAAATGTAACTGAAAATGTGAAAGTATGCAGAGTAGTGGATGACAGAATCTCGTACGCACATAATTTTTCAAAATCAAATGGATAGAATTTTAAGTGAAAATGAATTTACGTTATTTATTCCATAGGCATTAGAAAAAGGAGTGATTAATTTTATTAAATTTATTTCGTTTAGAAAGCAGTTGTATCTAAGAATATTTAGATTTTGAGAATCGCTTAGGTTAGATGTAGAGAAAAAATTTAAGTCAATTTAAAAAATAATTATAAAATTTTTCATCCAAAAGCAAATTATAATAAAGAAAGCGTTGCAGATATTATTCATTTATATTCTGATAAAAGAACCGTCAACAAGCTGTATAGACTGATTTATTATTTGTCTATATCGTGATAAAAAAAAAAAGGAGGAATTGAAACTTTTTTCTTCTGCATTAAAACGGAATAAAAAGTTCGATATTCTATCCTATAAATTCTCTTTTATTAATAATATTACCTTCAATCTAATAAATGTCAGTTCTATATACTATTTTTAGAGAGAAAACATTCGACTGCTAATTGTTACTTCATTATTTTCTAGAAGTACAATTTACTCATATTAAAAGGTGTTACTGAAATACAGCGAAATAACAACCATCACGGGAAAAAAAAATCTTTGATATAATATTGTGACCAAAAGAATCAAATACAGAAAATGGAATCTAAGAACAATTTTTCCTCTGTAATACTTTAATAGAACAAAATCTTTGCCATTAATTTCGTCCTTAATTAAACTACTTCGATGAATTAGGCTTAAATTTTATTGAAATGAGGGAATTCCAACCTAACTTTTCTTAAGTTTATAAATTTACTGAATTAACTTTGTCTTATTACAATTTACTATTTCAATTCGGCCATGAAAACGCATACACCGCTTTAGTCAATTTGACTTTTTTACTTCGGTTAATATTTTGATTTAATATAAAGGAACAATTTCTGAAAGTGCATATTGCAAACAAGTCCGTTCCTGGGTGGGGTGGGGGGCTCGAGTGCGTGCTTTGTGCATCCCTATATAATTTTAGAATATATAAAACGTGTGTTCAAAAACTTATTTATTGGTGTTAGATCAAAATAAACAGAGGGTGTTTGCAATACAACAAAAATAAAAACTTTGAAGTTTTAAAAAAAAATGAATATTACTTTTAAAGCGACATAAAATAAACAAAAGGTATTTGAAATACAAAATAATAATAAATAAATAAAATAAAAAATAAATTTAAAAATAAAATAAAAACACATTAACGTTCTAAAAAATAGATGTTATTTTTAAAGTTACACAAAATAAACAAGATGGGCCGAGTACTTTAATTCACCGATGAAGTGTTTTGATGAATCAGATGACATAGTTTCTTAGACAACATCAAAACCCTTCACCGGTGACAAAATACCACTTTATAGGATACCGGCCAAATTTGGCGCCTCTTTAATTTTGCAGTTTGCGTGTGGGGCATTCGCTGCAGACCCGCCAGGAATGGGCCTGGTCGCAAAGTTCAGTCGATTCCACCAACATCTCTTCCATCGATTTCTCAAAACGAAAAAAGAAGTTAAGAACATTATTCTTAATTACACAATTGAATTTATTATCTTATTTTAATTTTTATTCATCAATTTCAGTATGTATATATGGTTCAGTGAAATCTTTTTATAATCATGAGTGTATAATGCTGCCTAAGGTATCTACCACGAAGAAAAAGAACAGTGAAATATATACTTTCACAAGAATTATTACATTTTCATAATTTTAACATTTGATATTTGTTGTACGATCGGTACTCGAATGGTGATTGATTGATTGTGTATTAACATTGCACTTGGAAGCAATACGAGGAAGCACTTTAGTTGGCCCCTCCCTCTCTAAACTTCTGCACCACGCCAATGGGAGAACTTAAAGCCTCGATAGATTTAACGTGCACTAGCCCCGCTACGCGTTGGGTCTTTTGTGACATCAGGTCTCAAACTTACGACTCGACGCAATACCGTGACCATGACTACTAATGTTCCGCGGCCATTTACTCGAATGTTTCTTTCACACCAATATCGAAAAATTTCCGACTTTTTTTAACATCTATTCTATTCAAAACTTACATTTTCATACAAATATTTTTGTTTGAAAACCCAAAGTGAAGCTCATTTCCGATGAAAAATCCATTCAAGCATGAAAATGCATTACTTTTCAAAAATGTATTTCATTCAAAATGCTTTTTTCAAAAATGTATATTATCCGTAGCTCCTCTAAAATAACACAAACACGAAACGACTCGCGTCAAAATAAAACACGAGTGCTTTATTTATAAGTTCATTTCTCAAGATTCGTACTTTTCTTTTTACTTCGTGGAATCTTCTAAAGGTTACGGATCCGATGAAGCATACACCTACTTGACAAACGACTAACAAGTCGAAACACCAGTCATATGCAGACGACGGGAAGAAACAACAATAGCCACTAGGTTATTTGAAATTTCTCTGTTCTTGAATACATAAAGGGGGGGGGGCATTCACTTGAAGAATCAAAGAAAGGCTCGTACATACCTATAAAGATGGAAATAAATAACAAACAAAAACAGAGTTTATATTCGTAAAAAGAAAGTGAATTGGAAAGTTAGGTTGTGCAAGGCAGTAGGTATCGAAATGATGCAACAAAGGAAGCACATACAAAAGGGTATACAATCTAAAAATACGGACTTGTGCCTCAAGTAGAGAGTTCTTTTACACAAAGGGTGCATCACTTGTATAGCCCCCTGTAGTGCAAGTGAGTCGTCTTGTCAGATGCTTATGGCCATACCTATCTGTGATTCGCGTAGATATATCTTTAGATGCGAGAGATATCTATTTGGAAGAATTCAATCGATACTTCCCGGGAATGTGAAAATGTCAGATGATTCCAATCCGTGTGGAGCCGCAATTCTGTGAATCTCAGCAGGGAAGGGATTTTTTCGGGGGATTGTAACTCCCACGGGACATCTAATAGACCATTTATCAAATAGGGAGTTATTGGTTGGATGCTATGACAACTTCCCTCTTATTTTTTTCCGACAGATTGCTTTGTGTTCCAACGCAGAAAACAATAATGGGATATATTTACTATAAGCTACAAGTCGTCTTTTGTTGTATTTACCAACATCAAAAAAGTTTCATATAACAAAAGAGGGACTTCTAGATGTACTTAAACCTCAAAGCATATAATTCGCCATTACATAACAGTAAAACTTTAATGATAGGTGTACTTTATTAAAAGAATTACTTTTTTATTGATAATTTTTATCATCATGACATCTATACGAGATTAAAAGTGAAGGGGTCTAAAGAATTTCCTTAAGAGAGTTTCGTAAGGCCCCGCAAGTGAAAAGTAAATCACATGTCTGCAATAAAATGTATTTTTCCCTTCATTATTTTTGAATAAATATTTCTAAAGAAAAATTTGACTAATGCTAATTCGTTTTTTTTTTCATTTCCCATTAGATCTTTTTGTATAATTTGTCACTCGTATATTAAAAAATTTGGACTTATTTTAAATACAGATTTTTTTCCTAAAATGATGAGTATTTTCGAACAGCATGTAAAGTCATTCCGAAAAAACGGAGAATTTTTCCGGAAGGGACACGTGTATTCTCTCTCTTTAGTTGCATAAAAGAATGTTTCGCACATACATTCATTTCAAGAAAGTGGAGAATCCAGATAGTTTTCTCAGTTGGGGACTACGCATTTTCGACATTTACATCCACATGTGACTCTAAGGTCACAGTGTCGTAATGCAACACACTGAAGGCCTCATAGTTCGTGCCAGGGGGCCTCCTAATATCTAGATCCCCTACAAGCCTCAAAGCCCAACCCAATGTCTAGAAAATCCAGAGGTATTTTTAAATAGTCATTAATTCTTGTACGCATTAATTTTGACCTTGGTTGCATCATAGGTTATCTTAATTTTCGAATCACAATGTAGAGAACTTTCATTGACGAAAATTTTCCCTCCGGCCATTTGAGTTAAGATGCTTTACTTCACGCAGAATGGAACAAAATTTTAATCGCAGAAATCGAAAATTTGTGACAGCAACCCCATATGCATGTGGATGTGTTAATAAGTATGAGAGAGAGAATGAATATCTTTTTTGAGATACACACAATTATAAAAAGAAATTACAACAAGTTTTATTGCATAAATCGTCTAAAATGTGTCTAAATAACCTTTTTATTAACAGAAAACTTTTAAAAAAATTGTATTATTTTTTTTTAAAAAAAAAAAAGAAGAAAAAACACACTAGATAAGAAAATTTTAAAAAAATTTATTTTTGGAGGAAATTTTTATTTATTTTTGTTCAATGTTATAAATTCAAATATAGTTCCTAGAAAAGCATTGAAGCACATTTGGTTTTCTTGGATTAAACATAAATGGTAATAGTTTATACTTGTAGAGAATTTTTATATTTATTGAAAATTCTGATTTGAAGAAGAAATATGTTCGTTAAATTTTGGTTTAACGCGCAATGTAATGACATATGCCCATTTATGCCCAGAAATACTCCTCTACAGCGAATGAGATTAATTGGTTCGTGGAAATTCCCAGTCTATTGATAAATTTCCGAAGTAAATACGAAAACTCTGAGTTTAACAACTATCTCTCTTTGGATAATGATTGATCTGATGATTTATAAATTGGTGAGTGAAAAAGTATAGAGCTGATATACAACAAAACACAAAGATTAATCCAGAAAATGAAAACAAGGAACTTAAATGGAAAGATTGGATCTTCTAAAAAAATTGTGAAGATATTTTTTTGATACAATAAGAGGTGAAGGTTGCGATATTTTTACTCCTTGGAGCATGAAGAAAATACAAAGTGAAGAAAGTAATTTTTTTCATGGGTAAGACAAAAAATATTAAACGGAATTCCCCCCCAATTTAAAAATATTCCTTACCAAGATTTGGTAATAACCATCAACATGTTGTCCCCATTATAGTTGGTAGTGAAGACTATTTTGTATTAAGAGAAAATTAATTATTATTCGACTAAAAAGGTGAAAAAAAGGAAATGTTTTAAAGAATTCATAAAAACTTTTTAAAATGTTAACATGATCATTTATCACATTTATATTTGTATTAAGAATATTTATCTTGGGAATATTTTAAGTAACACTTGCATTCGACTCTCGTCAACACTTCAAGACATATCTTCTTCGATCGAAGTACGCGCCAATTTGGAATTCTTGCTCGTCATTGGCACAGCTTTTATTTTCATATCTGAAAATTTAGCTGTTCTCTTAGAATGTTAATTAACCCAGCTACGACGCGACGTGTTTTTGCTGACGTCTCAACTTCTAATTTAAATTTTTAAAAATAATTTTTGAATTTGTAGCGTGCTTTAATAAGAAAAAAAAAAAGATTCTCTCTTTAACATATTCCCAAGGCATTGCTTAACACCTTATCAAAGAGTGTTGAATACTTTTAAATTTGTCCTTATAATTTAATTAATTGCCATTTGAAATTCCCAGCTTCGCATTCATTATTTTTTTCTAAACTTTTACGAGACAATAACGTTTAGAGGATTTATTTCTTACATAACAAAATCAAATCCATTTATTCATTTAATTTTCACATAGAAATAGTTATTTGTGACCTTGAGTGCAGTTATATGTATTTATGTATTTTTTTAACTCAATTATTATAAGTTGATTGAAAGTGCTCTACTCAAGGACACTCCATTTCATTTCCTTTTAAAAAAAAAAAACCTGGATTTCTAAAATTCTTTACCTGATTAATAAAACTAGTTGAGATTAAATTATTTCGAGTACTCACTAGTCTAGTCGGAGACTAGACCAGTACTATGAGATAATTCATGAAAGTACCGGCAAGAATACATATTCTGGTGGTCCAAAAACCAAAAGCAACTTAGGTTTTCTGATTGATTGCTTATTTACGTCGCACTTAAAAGCAACATTAGGGATATTGGTGGCAACGATCTACCTGAGTGCTCTGACAACCACTTCTCCAACCTACCTCTCTACACCAACCGGAGGACTTGGAGCCTCCACAGATGTAACGTTTATTAGCCTCGTTACATGGCGGGTCTTTAGTGGCATCCAGATTTGAACTCACGTCTCGATGAAAGAAACGCAGGCCACAGGCTAGTGACCATTATTACTGCTCTACCACGGCTCGAGCATCTTAGATAGAGGGGTGCCTGTCTTACTATTAATTTTGAGCTATGGTTATAGGACGAGAACTAACTTTTGAGCTGGCATCTCATTCTCCACATCCATGCCACGTTAACGCAAGGAATAGAGCCTCATCATATTTAACGCGTTTTAGCTCCACTACTAAGTGGAATCAGGATTCGAATCCGCGGCTCGACTTAAATATCCCCGGCCACGAGCCAGATGCCATAAATACTCGGCTGCCACGGCCGTATTCGTATTATATATATTTATGTTCTAAATGATATACATTTGCAGAGAAAAGTTTTTGTTATTAGATATTTTTTTATATTAGCTGAATTTTTTTAAAATTCTTTTTGTAAAGTCCCATATTTTGAAAATGTAAATTAATAATTCCGCTTATTACTTCGATTCTGATTATATTTTCCAGTAATACACACACACAAAAAAAAATCTATTTAAGCTTAGATAAACAAAATTATACACTGCAAATTTCAGAAAATTGAAAATTTTTCGATTGAATTCGATAATTAGATAGAATAAATTAAAATAATAGACCCAAAATTGACGTTAAAGTCGAGAATTATTCGAGTATTAAAACTATAAAATTGTATCGTTTTTATATACGTGAAATGAGTGAGAACTCAGAGTCTAAATAAACCGAAAGAGTTGAGTGTGGCAAAAGAACTGTGTCAAAAATTACGGTCAGGTTTCAAACAATTTGTTATTTCTAAATGAAGAAACTGTGGACAGAAAAAGAAAATGTCAAACAGTGATCAGCGAGCATTGGCACGAATTATTCGCCATAATCGTAAATTGACAGCTGAGCAAATAACGAAAGATTTAATAATCGGTCGAGAAAAACTCTCATTTCGAGCAGAGAGTCAATCGGAAGCTTCACAGATGAGATTTTTATGGCCATGTTGAAAAGCTCAAATCTCTCATTTCTGACATCAATGCCAAAAAACTGCACTGTGTAGTAGTGCACTGGACATCGAAACCGGAGTCTTAATCGACACGAAATATGCAATTGGGTCTAACAAATCGTCTTTCGTTTAGTTTTCCACTACAAGAATAGTTTATTTAGCGACGTCCAGACAAAACATTCCATCCTGACTGCTTGGTTCTAACTGCAAAGTATGGTTGGTTGTATAAAATTTCTGACTCCATCGCATGGAGGCGATGGAGTCAGAAAGGATGATGGCTTTATTTCTAGGGGTTCTCTATCGAATCAATAGCTCTTTTGATGGATTGATTTGAATCCTATACCTATTTGAAGGTGCTCCTTTCATTGAATGGAGCAGACTCTTTTCGTTGATGGTTGACCCTTTTTTTAGGTTGGTAATGTTCCAGTCCATACTGCAAAATGTATCATAAGTTGGTTTAATGAAGATGAAATGAAATAGTTGATTTGGTACCTCTCTCTCATTTATCAAACCTTAACATTATCGAACTTCTCCAGGAATACTTTTTGAGACAAGAGGGGGGACGATTTCCTTCACATTCTTCACTAGTACAATTAGGAAACATTGTATAAAATGATTAACATAAAAAACCGTTACCTTCTGTGAGAGACAATATACATCTTTTCCATGTCGAATAGTTGTTGCCCGTAATGCTCATACTGGACCAAAACCATATTAATAAAAATAGAAAATTCAATCTCCAAGTATTTCTTTATTTTGTCTATCCCACCTGTATATTCTTACTCTGTAATCTGGCACATATTGGATCAGAGCACTACTAAATTACCGAAAACGCCGTATTACTGGAAAATCATTGATAATAACTCATTGAAATAGCCAAAAGATATATAATTATTGTATAAAATTTAATGCATGCAGTATACGGAAATAAATTGTTTAACATTCGAAAAATAACTAAAATTACAAAAATTATCTGTTTTGTACAGATTGCTTACATTATTCTGTAGAAGCAGAAAGCATAAGATATACTGACACGCCGGATTAATAAAGGGGGTGCTATACATCCGAAAGCGACGTAAAAAAGCAAAAATAATTTGATTACAGAAAAGTTAAATTTATCTCATTATGTGCGAAGTGTGGCGTATGAACTTGCGTAATATTTTTTTTTTTAAAAAAAAAGAGGTGTTTAAATCCATTACCTAAAAAAAAAGTAAAGAATTTGGATAGAGAAAACAACTTGCATGGTTTTTTATACAGACTATTTCGTTTTCTACAAAACCAACATAAAAGCTAGAAAGGAGTAAAATATAGAAGACTGGAACTGTACCTAAATGTATTTATTTATCGATATGAAAACTAGAATGAGAGAATGAAGAGAATCAAGGAAGATATTCCTAGAATAAATGCGTGGGCGCTGTAAATACTTTGCCCACCCTCCCCCTGGATCTAGCAAGTACATTCGCTTTTCCTGCGCAACTATTTATGGCACGCAAATTCCCCCTAATCTGCTTTTGTTTACACATTTGCAGTTGACGTAGACACAGGGGGTTCTCTCCTTTTTCTAGGGAAAGAACAGAATGACTTGTATGTTACTGAAATAAATAGATCTGGTCGGGACTTATCGATATTATGGCTTCATATAGATAAAAAAAAAAGTAGCTTTATGTAGAAACACGAACATATTGGGAACAGGATTAACTTGTCTAATTGACAGAGCTTAGCAAAAGATATTGAATATTAGTTGAAATAAGGTTGGAAAAAAAAGCTTCATTCTGCGAAACGCACAACATATATTAAAAACAAATATATCGGGACACATCATCAGGATTATGACAACAACAAACCTTTCGTATTAAACAGAAGTACATTTTGAAAAGCTTTTAAGTAGTTGTTAACACGAAACAAAGCCTAAGCAATAACACTATGTAAACATGAAAGTTTATTTTTTTTTATCAATGCAACAACGAAAATATAATCACTCTCGATTAAAGTCACAGAAAATAATTCGAAAATTTAAAACACAAAATAGTTCGTTCAAAACATAATGAATTATAAAAACATTTATTTATATTTAGTACATTAAAAATAACATTAATCCAATTCTATTGCAAAAAATCGTCCTCCATTTGCAAATGGAGGACCCGCTCTGGAATTTTAATGTTTACATTTCTGGAACAACTCGAGCGCAATTTAATTGTTGAAAATCTACTTTTAGAAATTATCGAAGTTTTTCAACTTAGTAGGAAAGATTAAGCGAGTAAAATGCTGTACCCAGTGAACTGACCTTCATTTTTTCTTTTTCATGCATCTTCAGTGGCTCATTAATTTTCTTGGCTCCTATTTTATTTTATTTTCAACCTACTTTTCTCTAACTGGCAACAATATAGCAAGCCGACTGGAACGATGGGACCAGAAAGTCAAACCGTGACACACAGTACAGTTGGGTTTGTTCCTTAAAGACCATGCAAGATTAAGTATAGAATATATTGTCTGTTATTAAGCATGAAACTGTTATTGAACAAAATAAATATACACGACTCGAGCTTCAAATAGATTATTTGTAGAGTCGAACGAAACGTAGTAACAAAACAGGGTCTTGAATAGTAATGTTCTGACAAACTGTAAAAAAATTATTTGTTATATGTCTTAATCTATGAAAAATGACCTAAAATGATATATATACATAAACAATTCTGGAAATTAATAGAAAAAATCATGCCATTCTTTTACAATAAGAGCGTCCTAGAAAAGATTCTCGCATTGAAGGGGGGAAAAAAGAATTATATTTTGATTCCTGTGTGTATTCGAGACTGAACAACAAAAATAAATAAATAAAATAAAACAAATTTTAAAAAATTGCTAAGATAAGCTAACAAGTAAGTGAGCGATACTATTTTAATGGCGCAAGGAGCGCCAGATGAGGCTACGTTGCATCAAACAAGGTGAAGCTGTGATCAAGACGTGGGGTTTAGTTAAGTTTTTATTAACGTCGCACTAAAAGCAACACCAGGGCTAATGGCGACGAACCTCGTAATTTTGAACCTCGGTGAAGTGACGAGGACGGCACCAGAGCAGGACCTCCCTCTCCTAACTTCCACACCATGCCAACGGGAGGACTTTAAGCCCCGACAGATTAATGTGCATCAGCCATGGCTACACTGCGGGTCTTTGGCAGCCAAGGATCGAACCCGCGACTGAACGAAAACCGTCGGCCACGAATCCGAAGCCATGACCACTAGGCTTCCGCGGCCCCTCAAGACGGGGGGGGGGAATGGAAAGGATAAGAAGGAGGGTCCAAAATAGAGAAGGATCGCTAAAGTGTCACGGGGGCGCGTCACCCGTGTTCACCAAAGGCACTAAATCCCATTGAGAAAGAAAAAGATCACTAGAGTGCCTCGGGATCGTGATGCTCGTAATTACCTAAAGAAGGCAAACCCCCGAGCCCCTCTATATTTCCCCAACCTGGAGGACCAGTCCCCGATTATAATCCCCAGGAGCAGGGAGCCCAGCTATACCCCCAGACACTGGATACCCATTTTAGTCGCCTCTTACGACATACATGAGCTACAGGACTATTCTTTCACACCCGACCAGATAAACAAAGACTAATTTTTAAAAATCTAAGCGATGACCAGAAAATACCCTCAAAATTTTTAAAAAGTGACCTAAAAATAATAAAAAATAGAGAACATTTCTTAAAAATCTTCGCGTATTAAATTATATAAGAATAATAACAAGTTAATTTTTTTAAAAAAAAAATGTATGTTAAAAATAAAAATATTTTAGAAACTTTTTTTTACGGTACTTGTCAAAATGTAATTAAAAATTTATGAAAAACTAAAAATTATTTATACATCATCATTCATAAATTTCATTAACAGGATATGATTATGTAATTTTATATTAATCATAAGATGCAAAAATTTGTACTTTTTTGTAGTACTGCAGTTTTTTTATAATACTAATTTTTTTTAAAAAAAGTAAATTGTATTTCATCATATTATATACTGACCCTTACTTATAAAAATGAATTGATTTATAACGACGCGTTATTCAAGTTTTTCTCATCACCAACCTTGGGGACTCTTGCATAAAATAAAACTATAAAAAATTTATGTATAAATTGCATAAAATAATACCTGGACCCACAATCAAAGAAAACGTCTGCGCAAATCAAAAGAAGGTAAGAAGTGTAGAGAATTGATTTGAGGATAGTGATATGTAAGCGAAATAGAACTGAAAGCGAGTAGTCGGTAGATGCTTTTATGTTAGAAATCGGAAGAATTTGCAGAATCTAATCTTATATTATTTATTTCACATTCATTTCCAAGCATAAATAAGTGTCTCAACGAAAAATTAATTTGAAATAAATTAATTGCAGAGTTTAAATGTATCTTTCAGTAAGTGATATTCATGTTTACTGACAAGAAAATGTATTTAATATTATAGATAACAAGTAAGAGAGCTAATCGCTTCTAAACAAAACCACTTCAATCGAAGTAATGCAGGCCAAGGCTTCTTTCACAGAGTCATTCTGACAGTTTTGAACAGCTCTCAAAGTCTAATAAGCGACTGAAAACTCAGATTCGTGCAGTTAGTTAATACACAGTCACTTGACCTTCCTGTCGTGAAGAGCTTTGTGACAAGAATCATAAAAAAGAAAAAGAAATCAATTCACGAGGTTTTTTTTTTTATTGCAACAATTGTTAACAAAACAACAGAACACTTCTAAACTAATAAAAAAAAGAGGATATTTGGTAATTGGTGAACTGAGCAATTGAAAAGGGCATCCGTTCAAGAATTTTGTAACTAATGTTGCATCCGTATCTTGAAGGCGGATGTAATAATTTGCTCCTGAAGTAGAAAATTATGTTCCATTGTAGAAATTATTACGAAAGTAGTAAATTGTCTTCTGCGAAGAAGTTATGAGTGTATACGTTGATAGGAGTTGGTGGTTTTTATTTATTATTTTTTTAAAACTTTTATTATTTTAGGGCGAAAGGGGGAATGTGTATTTTTGAGTTTTCTACCCATCTCCCTGGAATTTCGCCGGCTAATTATGATAAGCTTTTAAGGACTTCGCAAAATTACAACTACATTTTTACTATAATAGCAATTTCATACCCATAATCTCACAAATTCGCCCAAATTCAAGAATAAGCACCCGTCCGACTTCAAACTTAACTTAAATTTTGTTATCATACTGAAAATGTTCTCCCTCCTTATTTTTCGCTTAGTTTCCATTCTTATGTGCAATTACTTATCTCAGTAACTCATTGCATACACAGTATTTTCATACGTATTTCCTGTAATTTTTATACTTAATAATAGAATTTTTATATAGTTATAGGATATTTTTCTAAAATGCATTCATTTTCAATGAATATATTTTTTTATTGATAAATTTCGTTTCATAATGTGGCCGCGAAAGCCTAATGATCATGGTCGCGAATTCACCTTTCGTCGAGTCGTGTGTGTTCGAGTCCTGATTTCACTAAGAACCCGCTGGTTGATGCGCATTAAATCTGTCGAGGTTCTAAATCTTTCTGTTCACGTGGTGTAGAAGTTTAAGGATGGAGGTGATGGTACCGTCCTCGTCACTTGAATGAGATTCAAATTAAGAGGTCCGTCAAGATAACAAGATGACTAGTCAATATGACCAGCTTAAACTTTATTTGTGGGTTTTTTATATAATTGTTAATGGACTCACTTATATGAACATCAAACTAGACATGTTCTAAGAATTACTGCAGATTATTTCGGTCTGATTCATTATCTGAACTGAGCCCTTTACTCTCCATTTTTTATGCCTTGAAATGTGCAGACTTGGGTAACCAATATAATTTAAACACTTGATTAGGAGCTGAAAAGAAAATCTGTTTGTCATTTTAAATATGACTAAAAAAACAAATGTCCCCCCCCCATGACATACCACAATTATTCCTCAAAATCATTTGTGAAAGGAAGTGACTTCAACTCACATTTCTATCTAAATTTTTTTATTCATTTTAATTAAAGTCGTTCTTTATCTGCCCAATGGGCTACTGGCGATTTTTCCTTACAGTCAAATGACGAGGATAACTCTGAAGCTAATAGCTCACTCTCTATACTTCCACAACACACCGAATGAGAATCTAGAAACCTGTTTGGATTTAACGCAAAGAGCAATACCTCTCCCTTTCTAATATCACATGCCGGTCTTTGATGCGATCAGGACTCAAGTGCAAGACCCTTCGGCCAATAATCTTTTAATTTGGCAGTTTATTTCTAATTTGAATATTGAAAACGAAGTCTGAAATTTTGATAACAGATAGTTTCTCATATATGTATTCACAAGTGGATTTAGGATTTTGATTCAAAATATGTAATAATATCGTATGAAAATGTATGAAGTTTTACAAAATATTTCACGAAACTAACTAGACATTGTTTAAGAAAAAAATCTTTCACAAATACTAGGTTTAAAAATACTTTTTTTTTCTCTCACAAACAATATGCACTGTTCCAAAAACTGTCAAGTAGCGAGAACCATTAATGTATTTTACTACGCTCTGCTTACTTAAGGAAAATTTGCTGTACTGTTGCTTTTTAATATACAAAACAAATGATTACTCATTTTAACTAAATTTCGCTAGCGTCCCGTTTTTTGATATTTCATATTTTTCTTTCCTTTATTTGTGCCATTTATTAACTGTATCATAATATTACTATTGACTTGTTGCTCACTGTGCGGTCTATTTGATTTTTAACACAAACACGTGAAACAAAAAAAAAATGACAAGTTTTCGAAATTAATTTCTAATTTTGTTTATGATGAATCATCTTCATCTCTGAAAGGAATTTTTATTGTTGTTGATAATGTGATATGTAATTGACCACAAACATAAGCAGTGCGCTGCCTCATTCATTCTAAACTTAAAGCCATGTGGCGCAGTCGCAGGCTCAAGACCCTATTCTAGGCAATATCCGAAAGGATTGATGGAGATTCAATTCGTTAATCTGTTTGTGTGTAATCGCGTCGCACTACAGCTATATAAAAGGCTATTGCAGATGGTTTTCTTAATTTTAAGTCTCGGTTAAGTGACGAAAGCAACATCTCGGCTGGATTCTTATTCTCTAAGTTTCCACATCACGCCTAATAAGAACTTTGAGGCTAAACTAACGAGCACCCCCCACTTTTTTTTAAATCAAAAATGGATAGAAGATACGTACTCACATGAACCAGTTATCGAAAGTATCAAAACTTAACCATTATGTAGAAACCTTATTACCTATTGAATTTAAATGAAACTCAAAATCCTCGTGTAGAGTGGTTTGGAATTCTAGTGAGTGAGCTTCTAGTTTAGATATCAATCTTGTCAATTATTTTAATCGCGTTCAAGTGACAACAACGCCTTTTAAGTTAATCAAATACAATGTTAATTAAAAATAAAACGACGAAAGCCGTCGACTACAGAAATTAATTTGTAGGCAGTTTATAGAATTGTAGGCCTCGACAAGGTATTAATCATGGTCGCAAACTCGTTATTTCCGTCGAGTGAGTTCTAGTCCTTTTGCCACTACAGATCCACCATGTAGCGACGCTGATGCACTTTAATTCGTCGGGCTCCAATGCCTCCCGTTGGCAGGGTGAGGAAATTCGTAGAGAGAGGTGCCAGCTCAAATATCGGCCTCGTCACTTGACCGCAGTTTTAATTTATTGTGACTCGTCGTCAATAGCCCCCGCGTTGCTTCTAAATGCGAAGTTATTAAACAATCAATCAACTATAGAATTGTATCAAAAATTCTCGAAAAGCCTTCGAGAAATCGTTTCTGAACATCTGTTCTTATAATTTGAATCTTTGAAACTAAATTATGCTTTATATTTTAACTCCGAAATACGTGCAAGTTTCAAACGTGTAATTTAAAAAATACGCAATTTTTGATTTTTTTTTTAAACGAGCAGTCAAGAGGGTTAATGTGAATGAGAACATGCTCTAAGTCAGCTCCTTCTAGTAAAAAATAATTTTTATGGAAATCTTCGGGTGGTGTCTGTACCTCTCGTACAGCCTTCCCTCTGATGCCCCTGTAAATGTAGTTATCGAGCAGAAGACCGAACAACGACTCCGAAAGTTGAGTGAAAGAGAATGTCTTTCTTGGGAGATTCCGGACGAAAGGGAGAAAGTCCAATTACTCATTGGCAGTGTCCGTTCAGCTGTACCCGTTTCCAGCCTCAGCGCACTAAACCAATCACCTGTGCAAAATCACTCTCCCTTGCGTCATGTACAGTGCTCTGAACTCCAACTACGCCCATTTGTTACGCACAAACACAATCCTCCGGTTGCGCACTTGGCATCTAAGGTCAACTGCTCTTACTCAAGACGTTAGCGTCGCTTCCTTTCGTAAGGATGCTCTAAAAAGGTGACGCTCTCACACATACCCGTTGCAACACACACACTCTCTCTCTTGTAGCCATATACCCTTACCCAGGGGCTGGAGAAAGCGATATGTTTAGATTTCCCCACCCGAGATATCAATGGATGAGGCTTTGGTTGGGTTTTTGTGATCATGTTCCTGGTACATTCCATTGACCTCTCATGCCAGCAGGGTTCAGGGTCAGCGGTGAAGGTCCCCGGACCTACCAGCGCGTGTGCGAAAGCGCTTAGCCATTTATCAAACTACAAGAAGCATTGATACACTCTTGAGGTTCCGAAGAAGGAAAGTGTAATTGTAAATGATTAGTGAGAAATATTTCGAATCTTGAGATCAGTTTTCCCCCTAAAATTGAGGGACATCTGATTTTAGATAGATGGTGCATAGTTTTATTCCTTCTGGCAGAGTTATTCTCTTATTTTATTTTGACTAGTGTTATGGCACAAATAGTAGAAATGTTTCTTAAAATGTGATGGGTATAAGAGGAAGAAACATTCTAATCCAAACTTAACACTATCACTACGACTGATCAGCTAACTAAAAAAAATGTCTCGTATTTTGTTTAATTATATATCTTGAGTAAAAATTTAATGAAACATCATACAAGACCGCAGAAATATAAAATAAGCTATAGATATTTAGAGAGAGAAAAAGTCATCGATATATTGATTGTATTATCGCTCTAAAATAAAATGGTTTTTTTTTATAACTACCTTCTGTTTTACTCAGAAAGAATATAAAAATGATTTTATCATAAAACGATAATGATACTTATAATCCATAACAGGGATATATTTCTCGTCTGTATCTTGAAAATCAATGAAATAACGTGCTTTATAAAGCTTCCGTAAAATTATGGGCAATTCTAGAATATTTTTAAAATTTCACTCTCCCGAAAATTGATTTGAAAAAGTAAAAATGGGGTAAAAGTGATAATACGAAGGTTGCTCAATAAGTCCTTATAAATTCCAAGAGATGGTGCTTGTAACGTCGAAAATGGTTTGTTTTTAGTTTTCATCATTATTCACAAGACAGCTGTCCAAGTCTCAGTTACTCGTATTCGTAATCACGATGCCTTTCGCACCTCAAATTCATCGTCATAACTTCCCCGGTCAATGAGACCATCTTCGCCTTCTTTCAAGCAGATTCATCGGAAACAACCCAAAGTTTTGATTGTTGCTTGATTTCCGATGCATACCAATGAATCCATTTATCATCGACAGTGACAACTCGACGCAAAATAATTTTGGTTTGGTTTTATTAACGTCCCACTAGAAGCAACATGAGGGTGATAGGCGAGGCGTCGACCACTCGACGCGGCAACAATCAAATCTTGATTTGCCAGCAAATGATTACCAAAGCAAAACTAACTTATGTTGTTTTGCTTTGGTAATCATTGTCATTTTTGCTTGAATCAATTTCAAATTTGTTTCGGCTACTTCTAATAGATGGCAGCTCCCAATGGAAACAACAATTTACCTTAATGGTGACATCTGTCTACAAATACAAGTACTTTTTGAGCCACCCTCGTAGTTAATTTACAATGAAGAATTTATCATGTCTTTTAAATGTTGAGCATCTAATAAAGTATATTAGCCTCTGATTTTCAAATAAGTAGTGTTTTAATTTGATGATTTCTTTTTAATTCCACAAAATTGCTTGTTAAATAAATCGAGTAGCCTGCATCTACTTAATCTTTGTATTTCCTACACATGGTTTTTCACGTAGACTTGTTATTCCCATGTAGCCAGAAAATTTCTTTATATATCTCATTTTTAAGGTAGAAACGTTGGGTTATTCGCGTTTTTCTCTTCACTAACTTAATGTAATTTGAATTGCATCAAATAAAAACTTGACCCAATCAGATGAGACGCAATCTATGCAAATCAGATGAAGGTAGAAAGTTGTACTGAATTTATTTGAAGATAGTGTTATTTTTGCGAAATAGAATTGAAAGTCAGCGAAGATAGTTGATAGTGAGTAGTCGATAGAGACTTGCATGTTAGAAACAGGAGCGATTTGCAGAAGCTGATCTTCAGTGATGAAAATCGGTCAAAAGTGATTTCTGGTTGGAGTAAGTTGCAAAAGCATCGAACCTACAATATTTGAGAAGTAGCTCACTTGGTACGGGTGAGTCAGTAAGATTTAATATTTAATTCTAAATTAGGATTCAGGTGCGTTGAGAAAAAATAAAAGGGAAAAAGAGAGTAATTAAAATAATTATTAATAAAGTGATTTAGTTTTTTTCTGAAATCTCTTCATTAAATTGTGAACTTATTGTTACATTATTACTTGCATTATACATGTATTGTACATGTGTTGTGAGTGTATTGTACATTATTGTTACATTGGTACTATTTGCTCTATTGGGGATATCAACAGATGTAAATAAGGAAGAGTTTTTAAAAGGAAAAAAATTCTCAGTTATTTGTAATTTGTTAAAAAATTATGACAGAATCTGACTTTAGTTCATACTATAGTCAAATGCAACTAAACTGCAAACACAATCAGTTATTCTCATAAAAAAAATTATCATGTTCAAAGTCTTCCTGATAATATGTTGTAATAATTTGTTGTGTTTTATGTTAAATTTAACAACTTTTTATCTTGATTAACCTCTTTTTCATCATTTCTTGCTTCGATGAATTTTAATCGTCTCTCGCTTTGACTTTCAAGGTTCTACTTTCAAATGAAGGTCAAGATTATGTTTAAAACGGCAATTTTCATTTACGCATCAAGAACTTTCGTCGATTAAATATAACATACGTTTCACTCTGAGTTTCTTTTTTTTTTTTTTTTTTTTTTTTTTTTTTTCTTGATTTATGTTCATTTCTCGCGCTTTGAGATTATTTTAATTTTCACTTATTTTGATTTTTGGCTTTCAAATACTTTGAAATTTCTGCATGCGATCGCATCCATCAATCGATAATCATACTCAACAACCGTCTATTCACTTTCATCGATCATTGTTTTTACAAACTTTTTTATTTAACTTTCTATATTCGCATGTATGTCTTTCTAGATCAAAATTTGTTCTCGAATTTTAACCCATTTCCTATGATCTGATCGAGCTGAAATTTTCTCATTATTTTAAAGGAAAAAAAAAAAGCTTTAAACAAAAACATACATTTATGTTATTTTTTTTTATGACCAAATTATGGAACCACTAATTCCCAAGTGATCTAACAATATCTTTACAAAGACTACCAAAGAAATTTATAAAATAATGGAGTTTCTGTTATTTATATAAAGGAACTCTAAATTTGTTCTACAGTTCATTAAAATTGTACATTGGTTAGAAAACAAATCTCAAGAATTAAATTTTAAAAAAAAATCAAAGTTAACACTTATTTTTAAATTAGTATTAAATTATTTAGAGAATATTCCTTAGTGTACTTGCCTTTAATGTGTTTAAAAATATTTCCCACGGTTTTTTTTTTAACTGCGAGCATTTCAATATGAAAATTAATTAAAATATGTCTTAAACAACAATTTAAATTTAAAATGAAAACATATAAAATCAATTTATGAAATACTAAAAATGCGAAAGATAGGATTTAATCTATTAATACTTATATATTTCATAGTAATTATAATATTCCTTACAAGGAAGTTTAAAAGGACATCTTTTATTACTTTTTTAGAAATAAAACTAAAGTTTTCAGTGAAAAAATTAAAAATTTCCCGTTTTCGCCACACACGAAAGATTATAATTTTCCACATTTTTGAAATCATCTTGTGATAACACAAAACTGGATGTTTTCTTTAAGCTATTTTCATCTTTTCAACTTTAAAAAGCAATTAGATTTCTAAAAAATCATACAAAATGTATTAACATTGCAACATAATTAAAACTTTTACGAATGATTTAGAAATAGCCTTGACGAAATAAAAATTAAAATGTTTAACTGTTAGTATTTTTGGAAGAAGAAAACAAAACTTCTTTAATGTTAAGGTTCAGTAAAAGTTAATCTTAATTTTATGAAGGTAGTTTCAGAGATTAATTGGAACAAAGAGGAAATAACTATCAAAAATTGAAAAATTCAGTTCATGCAAAATTACTTGTCAAAGAAATTCATACATTATTTCAGTTTTGTTCATAATTTTTATTTTATTATTTTTTATTTATTTTGTTTAAACTTTTAAATGTAAGGATCTAAAGCAGTTACGAAAGTTTAAATGTAACAATCCCTCTTTTGTACAATATATATTAATTTAGTTACTTTTTTGCAATTTTAATTTTGTTTCTTAATGTAAAGACACACAAATATTAAAAAAATTTCAAGTTTTAATTTTGATGTTTGGGCTTTGATTTTATTTTTAGGGTGTTTTTCCAATTCCGTAGATGTATTAGGTAAGAGAATTGAATAAATAGAACGCGTTCGCGCGCGAACGAATACGCATGCCATTTCCATAGAGAGAAATAACTGTATTTCCGTTTTTCTCAAGACGTGGTTATTTAAGATTATGGTACGCTTTCCTTTAAATTTATTTTAGCTACGGTGTTGATATTATTCCCGTTATGAAATGAAGTTATTTCCTATACAGTGAATATAGTTTGTTTCTCAAAAACACCCCACAAATTTTAGGTGTTGCTCAATATTTGTATTAAAATTATGGGAAAGTTGAATCATAAAATCTAAAAAATTTTCAATTTTATAAAATTCAAATTTTTTAAACTATAATTATGTTCAGTGCGTAGAATATTATATTTACAAGCACAATGGAAATTTTTAAAGTTAAAAATACAGCAAATTTTCCTCAAGATGTACCTAAAGGTACGTGCACGACTTATAAATGTAAAAAATAAAGCTACTGATACTTAAATGCTCATATACATAATTATTTATGCTTATAAATACGATTTTCTTTGCATAAACAGCTACGTAAATATATAGGCTTCTCAGCGTTAAAACAGAGCTCCATTGCTTTTAATTTTAAAAAGTGAGAACTATTTAAATATGGCACAAAATAAGCTCGTTTTTCCTAGTCGAAGACTTCTCGAATTGTAGTCATTTAAAGGTTGAATTTGAAATTTAAAACAATTATAATAATTTTTTTTTATAAAAAAAATATTATTCATCGAATGTTTGCGTTTTCATAAAGCGGAAGTTTATTGCATTACAGCTTGTGTAGTTTATTTCTTCCGAAACAATAAGTGAAAGTAGCTAAAAAAAATCTAGCCTTTTTTTTTTCGTTATGATAAAATAATTGCGTCAATCGGCATGGCTTTTAGAGGATACATATCTTGCCTTTTATTGCCTAGAATTGCACATACGTGCTCTTATTTACTCTCGTATGTATAGCAATGAAAGAAATAACGATTTGTGGGATGCGGTTTTTCGAAACAAAACCGTATTTCAAGAGCAACGACACTTCCGGCAGCGTTTCGACAGAACGCAAAGGAATGTCACCTAGGAACGTTAAAAGAATAAATTATGGAAGGGATAAATTCCTCCGTGGGATATATGGAAGGGGATGCAGGGGTAAAAACGCTTCGGTAAACAAATTTTAATACTATTTTCTTATGTATTGCAGGCGATACGTAGACTTCTTATCGTTTTAATATTTCCTAGCGAAAAAAGAAATTGATTTAATGTGTCAAGTAGTGCAAGTCGAGAAATGTACTTCTTTGGAATGCATAAAATAAAGCAGAATGCATACATAATAGGAGTTATACTGCCTAATAAGCATTTGCGACATCGAAGAAATGCGTACAGTATACAAATATGCATTTTAAGGGCCTGATTATTACGTCATTAAGGACTTTGAAAAGGGATTCTCACGCGTATCTGCCTTCAACTAACCTTTTGGAATATTATATGACGTTATTTGATTTGGGAACCTCTGCTTGTGAATGGCTTATGTAAGTTAGATTGATATAGTGAAGTGTAGTGAATAAGAGAGATCAGATACAGGGATAGGAAATGTTTATAAACAGCGAAGATTTTGAAGTAAAGGGAAGAAAGCAATTTATGCACACGACGTTTAGTGTCAGGAGATGGTTTGCTGAGATTGAATTTGGATTCTATTCTGACTCGGACCCATCTTTAAAATTATTCACATAAGTAGAACTTTTGGATACTCTTTGGTTAAGAACGCATGAAGGTTTATGTTCCTCATTCGCGATAATATTGATTTCTTGGATCATTCTTAGCATCGAATAAATGTCAGTTTGATTTTCTGTACTGACTCTTGCCTGCGTAAACTTTTATTAATTGTAATGGCGCTAAGTCTTGAAAGAAGCGAAGTCAGGGTGTTACAATTTTGCGTCACTTTAGTCTATACTCATCATTTTCTTAAAAAAAAAAATTTCATTCACTTGCAGATAATAATAATAAAAAAAAAATTCAGTGATATCAATGTATCAATTAAACTTTTAAATTTGCTGACGTTTGGGAGTAAAACTGATATGCATTGAATAAATAACAGTTTGTTTTGCTTCACTGGCTCTTTTTCGCGTGAATTTTTAATGAGTTGCGATGGCTCAAATCTTCATAGAAGCGTCTCAATTTTACGTCATTTTATCCATATGCACCACTTTCATTTTATGGAATGACAAAAATACTTTTATGTAACTTACAGATTAAGTATCAAACGGCCAGTTAAACTTTTAAATTTGCAGACATTTGAGAATTAAATCTGTTTTTCAATCTTCCTCTTGAATCGCGATGGGAATGAAAAATAATGTTGCCTAATCGACATAAGTGATAATGAAGAAATGCGTACACTACATTAATTTCTATTTTTAAGTGCTCCATTGATTTACACTTACTTTTTTATTAATGATTTGAAATACGTATAGGTGGTTATGCGTGAGCATTTTTCAATAATAAATGTTTTGAGGATGCGATTGCGTTATTCATTCTAATTACGATATTTACAGCAAAATTAGATCAAAGAAAATTTATTTTTACATATCTAGCTCGCAATTATTCAGTTTTTAACAATTTTCATTTTGCAACCAAAATATGTAAATTTTTTTATATTTATCAAAGGATGACGAAAGAATATTTTTAATTCCAAAAATATACAAGTATTTACATCCTTATGCTCCATTTTCATTTTATAGAATAAAAAACAATTTCTTTTTTTTTCATTTGACCTCTTACAGATAATAAATTTTTTTTGCAATAGTATTAAAGGGTCATCCAAACTTTTTAAGTTACAGACGTTCGAGGAGCAAAATCTCTTTTTGAAGAAACTTCTCCTTTCTCTTGGTTTAGAGACCTGTCAATCAAAATCTCTAGTTTCTTCAAAAACCCTATAGAAACAAAATTTAATGTTACAACTACAATATTGTAACCGTATCTCATCGACCCTTAATTGGGTGAGTAAACTATGGTTACTTGTACGAAACTTTAACCCTATTAAAGGTTCAATCCTCGGTCAGTTCAAATCACGCTAACCCGATTTAAACTAATAGGTCTTAAAGGTCTGGTGCCATTGAGCGAACATATTTCGTGTCATATAGAATAAACCAGATTCTCTGACTTGACTATTATTCCTCCTTTCAGACGAAGGGGTGGGTGATGGGGGATCATTTCATTTCTTTTTCATCATAGTAGATTACAGCAGTATAGAACCCTACTATATATGAGGTTCCTAAACTCTTTAAGAGTACAAGGGACTCAAAATGTTAAATCTCAAACATTTACAAGATCCCCGTGAATCTCAGTCTGAATACTCTATAATACAAATTTTTATCATTCTTAGAATTTTGTAAAAAAATAATCGTGCCTTTTCAAGTAGTGAAACGTTTCAGACGATTTTTTTTCCCTCTTCATATACATCTAAATTCCTCTTTGCGATTTAAAACTTTAAACAATGTTTCACAAAATTTCTGCTTTTATTTAAATTTAAATAGATTTTTGCTCGTGGCTTTTTCTTCTTCTTTTTACTTTAATCATTAATGGTGTAGGAAAAAAAATCTTAAACTTTCTTTAATCTTTTGTTCTCCCAGTTGTGATTTTTCAGTTGAGAAGTTTTTAAATAACTCATCCAAATAATAAGAAAAAAAGTTCTGCGAAGTGTTTTTATACAATAAAGAACATAACTGTAAACTTTTGTCACTTTAAAGATAAATTGAATCTCAATATAAATCCCACCCTCTTTGCTAACGACAGATAACTCCTCTCTACTTACAGTAATTTTTTAAATCGTAGTTTTTTTCCCCTTAAATTTGCAAAGTAAATTTTTTTTCCTTAAAAATTTTTTGAGTCCCACATTTCCTTAACTGAGGAATAGACTTTAAAGTCAAAAGAACTTATTTTAAGGGAGGAATTGAGGTATTTATTAATATAAGCTCGGAAAGGACTAAGATATGATCTATGGTTTGGTGAAGATGCAAATTATTCTACTGTAAAAATAAAATAAAATTCAAGGAAGCGATTAAACTCACCAATACTCTATAAGAACTATTCTCAGAGTTAGAATTACTACTGTCTTGAATATAGTTTTCTGGGAGAAAACAGTTAAATTATAAATTTGGAATTTTAATTGTTTAATTAGATTTAGTGCTTCAATGTATAAGCTTCCACACCACATTACATCAGGTTTTGAAGAGAAAAAAAACTCTCTTTCCAATTTTATTTATAATAATCACTAAAACAATTATTATATTTATATAAAAATTAACTGCAAATGTTTTTGAATAATTTTGTCTTTTCTCAATTTATGCAATTTTATTACATAGGAAAAATAATTATATAATTTTAAAAAACTACATTTATATTTTAATATTAATCCAGGGATCACACAGAACATAATTACATACTTCAGTAACTATATTTACAACATATATTTTTAATTGTATAAAATTTATGATTAATTGTTCTTATTCAAAAACTTCTATTGTGAATAACATGTAAAAAATTTTGAATTTTTTTAAAAGTACAAAAAGTTGCGTTAGTATTCAAATGAATTTTTAGTCCCTTCATATCGCTTGAGACTTCCATGTGCTGACTTTTTTATGTGTTGAAAGAAATATCCGTTTATAGAAACTTCACGTAAAATATTACAAAAATGTCGAAACTTTACACCTTTGTCACTCTTCAGTAGCACATCATTGGGTCCTTTATGATATTGTTTTTCTTTATAACAAATTTGACATTAAGTGAATGTATAATGTTTATAAGTTAAAGATTATTCTTTTAGTTTGGTTAGAATAATATTGAGCATAATCTGTACAACTGGCTACTGGCAATTAACTTATGAAGATTGAAGGTTTGAACGTCTTTTATAAGGACTCCATTTGGATTGTGCTAAATTAATTGTTTTTAGAGTATTTACAAAAGAAAAAAATTTTGGAAGTCAATTAATTTATTTCATAAGAAAGATGACATGGACACTTTAATGACAATCTAGCTCACTTCGTTTTGCTACGAAATATATCGAAATTCAGTGGTAAGAAATAGTTGATAGCAAGCTTTTAGTGTTTCGTTTTTTAATTTCGAAAGTTACCTATCACGAATTAGAAAATTTCAGTAACCAAGATTCTATTCAACCCGAACACTGGCCTCCCAGATCGCTAACCTCTTATCCAGCAAAACGACCTCAGCGGAAGCGCCCCTCAAATTTGAGGGCATAACTATACTTACAGGCCCCAAACGAATCCCCATCTTATAACCCTTAGTAGTGCCCTCATCGCGAAGACCTTACACTCGGTTTAAAATACTGGGCTTGGTTCGTCCGGAGATCAACAAAAATCCCTTCAGTGTACACAGCAAGTGAAACAAGGGCGAGCCAATGAGGCAATGTCAAGGGCAGAAAGGGGGAAGAGAACTTTTTATTTTCCCTTTCCACACACAACCCTTCCTCCATTGCTGCTGACAAACCTTCACCTGTCAGAGGCAACAGAGCATTTTCCTGCTAACCCTGAAATAATAATGGTAGGAGAGAGAGAGGGAAAAAAATCCCCTTTTTCTTCCTTCACTTTGAACTTGACATTGAGGCTGCCACCATTTCCCATCATGCTTTCGCAGTTCTTTGTGTTCTAATAGCGAGAGCAAAGGGGGAAAAAGCGTCATAATACTCCCGATAAATATGCGAATAAAAAAAAAATGTTTTTTTTTATTATTTTCCCCCCTCTTACTGCGTGCTTATCTGTAACTATACAAGGAAACCGGTATGAATGTATGAATGTGCATGTGCGTGCGGCAAGAAACAGGCAATGCCCTGATTCAATGCCGTTTCGGGACCACGATCCTTCCTTCTGCTATCCAATCAGGGAGGCTCTTTTTTTCCCCTCCGTTGTTTTCGAAAGGGAGGGAGGGATGCAGAAACACAGGAGGAAATGTTCCCATTCAAAAGGTATCCCGGAGGCATTCAAAGAGCCATTTCGGAAGAAAAACACTTTTACATGTTACTGGGTTCGGAACTTCGCGATTGGGGTTAGCGATGGCAAAGGATTTCGAATTGAACCCTTTAGGGATTGATGAAGCTTGCTGAGTCCTTTTAAATCTGCGAAGGAATTGCGCGAGCGTTTTGCATTGTTATGCAATACGTAGGATTCTATAAGATGGAATGTTTTGACACAAAATGAAATCGGCAGGACAAAGATAAACGTTTCAGGGCGTTGAAATTTTCGGTGTTCATTGGGTTTTAAATGCTTTTTATTACACACAATGAATTAAATTTTTTTTGAAAATTTATTTGATATAAAGACAGTTTTTATTTCAAAAAATCATTTCGCGCGCGCGATCTCTTTTATAACGTTTACTCAACTCAGTAAAACCTTCATACATCTTACAAAAATATTTTTAATAGATAAAATTGTTTATTTTTAAGTGCGTTTTCGACAAATAATCTTAAGAATGTGTTAGTTAATAACTGTTAAACTGTAATATATATATATATATATATATATATATATATATATTAAAATTGAACGAAGGATTAAAGCGATATTTAAAATTATACTTTAAGTAAGTAAAACTCTCTATATTTTTGATACATTATATGCTCCTTCCAAAGAGCAAGAAAGATCTAATACAAAGATACTCTAAATATAAAGTCTCGTGCAGCTGCTATTTTAGAACGCTAAAAAAGAAGGGTTGGGGGAGATATCATTATTTTTACTTGGGTTATTTCAATTAAGCAATATGCGGCCAGAGCAATTTTCTCCCTCCATCAGAGAAACTTTAAGCATAATAATTCCACCCCCCTTCCAAAATGAAATTGTAATTTATAATTTTAAAATGTACATTTTTTTGTTGATGCATCACCTTGTTGAGAGCTGATATAATTTTTAAAAATAAATAAATAAGCATATTTTTATTACACTCTGTTCAATTTATTGTGTGTACTGGATTTTATTTTTCTAATTTATGTTAAATATTACAAAAAAAAAAAAAAAATTTTTATAGAAATGAAAGTCTTATAAAAGAAATAATTTTTTAATAAAATAAAATCAATAAAATAAGAAAAAAAATCGATAGAAATTTTACCGTGCACATGTAAATTCTAACAATGTTTTGAGTGTGAGAGAGAGTTTCTGTGTACATAATTCAAAGGGGGAAAAAAAGAGTGCTATCAAACAAAAAGAATTTTAAAGGCAAAGTACTTTCCGAAACGCAATGGAAGTAAAAATAACTGATTTATTAACTCGGTTCCGAACAAGTTAAGTGTCACGATATTTATTTTTTTAATTTTCATAAATTGCGTGATAACCTTGCGGGGCAATAAATACATGGAACACCAGGAATTGGAATGTGTCCAAACAAAAATAATCGCGGAAGCGAAAGGACTTCTCATGTTTTGGGATTCGGTAGCAAACGCATTTATCAATCTAATATTCAAATTTTTATTTTTCAAGATTTATTTGGCAAGGAATACAAATTTTTTTTTCCTCTCAAAAATGATATAATGTACTTTTTACGAATGAAAAATAAAGAAAAAAGAAAGAAAAAATGCGGAGATGGCGTTTTAAAAAAAAAACCGTCATTGAAATAATCCATTCAAATTAAAATTATTTAAATTTGATATAATTTAAAACTTTTTTTTCTTCAATTTTTAATAAACTTAATGCTCTATATCAAGTTAAAAACATCACGCAAAAGAAAACACACACACATCGAAATGTAAATACTTAGTAAGAAAAAAAAAAGCTTTTTGAAAGCATTGTAATGGACTTAAAATAGGCTTTTAAAAATGACTCAAATGTAATAACTAACAATATTAAATATATCTAGTATAGTAAAAGAAATTCGGGGTGGGGGGGATTACAACCGGAATTAGTGAGAGCAAAGAAAAGTGAATTCAAAAGACGGAGAGAAAATGAGGGTTTATATAACAGGAGAAAAATAACTTATTCAGTACCAAGAGATTACAAATGCAATTCAGATAATTACGTGATTTAAATTAATTTTTTTCAAAATTTACAGTTTATGGATTAACGCATTTCATAATCGATTTGAAAAATGCAAAAATATTTACGAGAGTGAATGCTTTCAATTATGATGCATTTGGAGATATTTAGAAATGAACAGTTCCTTGATATATTGGGTTCGAACAGCCAAGAGTTTGCAGTAGCAAATGCTTATTTTGCAAATAAATCATCTGAAACAATTTATGCAATATTGACTGGATTATGATTATTTTTTTTCATAAAATTGTTAAATAACAAGTTATTAAACATTAATTCGCTTTATTATCTTATCAATTACAAAAAAAATTTAAAAAGTTTTTCATATTAACAGAAAATTTCGAAAGTATACTTCGGTTCAATTCATCAGAAGCATTTGAATACAAATATAAATATCGTTACATACATCCAACTATAATACCTAAAAACTTTAAATATAAACACAGCTTCGAACGAAGAAGACTGAGAGTTCGAGAGTATTCCATAAAAATACTTTATTTCGAATAAAGCAGTTGGTAAATCTAATGGTGCTTGAAAGGTCGCACGTGGTGCAGTGTGGAAGTTGTGGTAAAGAGTATTGTTATCGCTATCTCAATGAGACTCAAAAACGCAGAAATTAGCCACCAGGGGGGGGGCTCATCAGGAATTAGAATAACGCTCTTTCATAGAAAAAGTGCGACTTTCTTATTTTGTATTTTAATAAAATTAAAATAAATTATTAAGTAAGTAACATTTTATACTTACGCATACTTATATAAAATTCATATGCAGTTAGTTGTATTATAATTTAGTTAAACAAAAGTGTAAATAATTAATACAAAAATATACGGAGAAAAAGGTTTAAATTTTGAAAAAAACTTACCACTGTAGCTGTAATACCGAGCATTATGTTGCGTATAGGTGAACTAATTATCAGTTAATTATTATCAGCTAATTATTTTTCATTCAGTTTGCTTTGTGTGTGTGTGTGTTTTAACTTACAGTTGACAGTTTTGCACCTTTATAAATAAAATTAAAATTATTTAATTCATTTCATAATTATTAATGATTATTTAGTTTTATTATTAATTAAATCAATTTATTATCGCAATTGCTAAAATTATTTAATTTTATAATCAAATGTTAAGAATCATTTAATCGCATAAATTATCATTTTAGAATTATTTAATTTTTCTATTAATTACTTAATTTCATAATATATTATAAACGAATCCTTTAAAAACAATGAATTCAAGAAAAACAAATGATTTATTAAAAAGTGGAAACAAATTTGCATTTATAAAAGCAAATGTAAATCTTTAGTACTTCATTTGTCACTTGAAATTTCAAAATAATTAATCTAGTTTTATTGAGCGACATTTTAAAGGGGACAGCATTTATATTTTAATCAAAAAGTACCTTGATAATTAGAATGATAATGATTTAAATTGATTTCACAAATTGCATAGTTGCCTAAGTTTGATTTATTTATATTTTTTGTCAAAATGGTTTCTTATTTTAAAAATGTTCTGGGCCCCTGATCTAATGTAACTTTAATTAACTAAAATAAGTGTAATAAAAAATGTATTAAGAGTTGTGTTTTTTTGTGTTGTTGTTGATAAATAAATTTATAAAAGTTGGAGAATTCTGCATTTTTGTAGTGGTCAGATTTTAGTAAAGTGGTCTGTAGTGGTCACATCGGGATGTATGCAGGGCCGAAGATCCAGGAGTTCCTTTCGATCACTACAATTCAATGCGCAATGAAAGTCATGCTGTCATTCCCGCGGAACGTTTATTTTTTAAACTCATCATTCTAAAAATGAGAATGAAAGCACTCATTGTGATAAGGAAAGCGATAGCATACCGGACGTGGGGAGGGAATGAGCCCTGACACCCCCTCTTCCCGAAAACAAGGAAAGGAAACGTTCCGATTCCGGATTCATTTATAACAACATTTTCCCCAAAGCTTCGCAAGTGGTATCCCTATCTGATACTAGGGGGGGAGGTAATATAAAAGTCCCCCTAACAGCAAGTTCCTGCAACTGAAAAATCGATCATCAGGTCAACAAACGGGAATACGTAATCGTCTGCTTGTTATACCCTTACCCCAACCCCTGCCAACTTATGACCATGAACAGAGCTTGGTTACCATAGCAACGGACGTTTGCGCAAAAAGCAGGGTCAGGGACAGTCATTTTGTGCGAAGAGCCCCCCTCCGCCTCTCTTCACCCTTGGCTAGAAATATCTACTCGAAAAGGGTTACCATATCCGTCTCAATGCGGTACTTTTGGCGAATTTACATTCCCAAGTATTTAAGGGATTCACACACACAACAGAAAAATAACATGATTAAAATTCTTCTTCATTCTTGAAATTTGAACGCAGAAATGTAAAAAGATAATTATAATGAAAATTAGAAGTTTTGATGCTTTTAACCTTGTTGAATTTGTAATTTATTATTTTACTAAGATTTTTAATATTAAAAGTTTTTAAATATACAGAAGTAAAACATTTAATACTAAAAATGTATGTATATAATTTATTTGAAGTAATCAGCAGTTATTTCTTTTAATTTTTTTAACAATAAAATATTTTAATGCAAGCATAAGCATTTTCCTAAGTAGGAATAACTTCGTAATTAAAAAGTTGCATTCAAATAATTTTTAATTTAAAATTTGCGGTAGAAAATTTCAAAAATATTATTCGATTGTAAAAATTTGTAATACTCATTCGATAGAATTAATTCAATGATAATTTCCTTTGTTTCATTATAAATTTCTCTACAATATGATATTTTACTAAAAAAATTTTACACCAATCACTGTAAAAAATATTTATTAAATTTATGCAAAGTATTGTAATGTGAATTCTTTTAGTCCATAGATTAATTATAATTAAACCAAAACTTTTTAAGATGATATATCTTAAATAACTACTAGATTCTTCTTGCACACTACAAACCAACTGAAACAAGGGGGGATCTTATTTTAATACAAAAAAAACCCCAATTTCAAACTGTCAATAATTCAACATTTAAAGCATAATTTCAGTGTAGATAATTGTAAAATTTTTTTGAATTAGTATAAAGCCGTTTTTTATTAACCAGGAAAAATTCTTTGTACATTTCAATCTATTTATAAATTTGTTTTTATGAAATTTTCTAAAAAAATAAACAAAAACTTCAAGTTATTTAAAGTATTTTCCAGTAACAGAATTGAGTATTTTTGCTCTCCAGTAAATCAAAACTCTATTCAAACAATCGAATAAAAGGAACACCTTTTGAAAATTAGCGTAGGCGCAGGTCTGAGATTCACCGCCAATTTGGCGAAAAATAGCAACCTTTTGGCGCCGGCAGGTAAAAGAACGTACGGCAGTCGTTTTAATGAGAACCATGCGGTACAGTGACCCTTTTTATGAAAGCCTACCCCCCTTCCGAGCCCCTCCACCATTACCCTTGAAACACCCCTTGCCTTTATTTTATAGATAGTTTTTTTATTTATCATTTTTTTGTTGTGTGTGTGTGCGCGCAGATATATGCAGCTATTCATCCACCGTCCCGAAAAACTTTCACCAATAGGGGATGTTTTCCTTCTTCGCAATTAACCAATCAGAGAGCCGCCGCGCTTCGCATTTTTCTATTCAACCTTTTCCTCTTAGGAGTGCACAGTCCCGTTCCCTACATTCAGTCACTAAAAAGCAATAAAAAAAAAAACTCGGAAGAAACTCCGGAGAATAAAAATGCTTTTCCTCCTCGTTTTATTTTAATGTGAAGCTGTAAAGGGGGCGGGGGGTCTACACCCCTAGGGTCGCGGGTTCAGTTTCACTTCCTCTCTCTCTCTTTTTTTTTTTTTTACCTAAAGAGGGTTTCCCGGGTATGTGGTATGCCGTGAAATTCGGCACTCTTTTGCAAAAGCGCATTTTTAAGAAGCACTGGAGGAGGTTAGTTTGCGAAGAGCTAATTGTATGTACCAATGTTTTAAGAATGTTATTCTAGTTCCACTAATTAAGTTGTGCCGCACTCTGAAAAAAAATTGGTCCTGGAGTCATTTTTTTTTAATAAATATTATTGGTCTTTTTTTTTTCTGTCCTATTAGTAGAAGTCTCGTTCTTTGTTCCATCGATGATCAAAATTCTTCTTAAAAAATGACAGTTTTTACATTTCGTAAATAGCCTCTATGGGGGAGATGATATGCAACATATTTTGAAAATGTAAGAAAGTATTGCAAGTAATTGTGTGAAAGTGAAAGCATTTTTTTTGTTCACAAAAATTATTTGTGGTCGTGTTCGAAGAAGTTTATTATTATTCACTAAAATATTACAAATAACAAACAGTTATTCACAGTAAAATCAAAAATAAGAGTCTAAAAATATTAAAATATTTTCCAACATCACACGTGCCCTTACAAGGAACATGGAAACGATAATTATGAACCTAAACAAGGCTGTTAAAAAGGCGAGATAATTATATCTCAAATGCTCTGTTGAAGTAAATGTGGGGGGGTATTTCTTTCCTCCCCCTTTTTTTCTTTTATTGTAGGGGTTCATATTTGCAAACCATTAAACTGCACAAAAGTACAAACAGAAAAATTAATAAAGATCTTTGAAAAAAAAAAAAAAAAAAAGACAGGAATATGTTGTATAAAATTATATTAATTAGATTTGCTTACATTAAAAAAAAGAGAGAAATAGAAAATGTTACTTAATAACAGTAGTATAAGGTTGCCAGAATAAAAATGTAAGTGTTAATATACCTTTATTTTTTGAAAGTTTTCAAATAAAGATACTTTTTAATCTCTTTTTCCCCTCGCCCTTGCTATAATTCAATAAATGATTGATTGATTGATTGTTTATTAACATCGCCCTTGGAAGCAACACGAAACCTCGTAATTTTGAGTCCACTAAGCTACCGCGGCCACATAATTCAATAAATACGATTTTAGCTCTATTATACTGAACTTAATATATATAATTTTGATTTAAATCTAAAAATAACAAAAAATTTCATTAAACTCGTACACACACAACAAAATTATAATTTTAAAAAGGGAGGGAATACAATATACATTTCTAAAAAAAATTAATTTTAATTTGTGGTAACTTCGCGAGTTTCCAAAGTTTATTTTATAAAATAATTCTAAAGACATACATTTTCAATCTTGTTATAATACCACTAGAGGAATGTAAATATTTAAACTTTGAAATGGGCCAATAGTGGAGATAAATCTTAATCAATTAGTCATCAAATAATTATTAATTTTCACCTAGAGCTTTTGTTTGGTTAAATTTACAACCCAGGTGCTCACCCAGTGGAAACCGAAACACCCGCGAATGCTTGTATACCGCTGAACAAATATTTGATCGTGTTTCCAGAAGAAGCTGTAATTTCCTGTAAACGATTATACGCTTTATTTTTGATTAAGCAATTTCTCCTTTCGGCATATTGTAGCTAAAAATAGCGTTTCGATTATCTACACGAAATTCTAGTGTTACTTGATAATTAAAATATTTATGGTAATTATATTTTAAGTAGAGTCTGACCCCTTTAATTCGTGGTTAATAAACCGTGAGTTAAAATATCACTATTAATTAAACGAAAAATCAAACTGATATTTGTCAAGATTGATGTTTTGTTTTCCGGTGCTTTATTCCTATTTCTGATCATTTCTCATCACTACCAACAAACTGACGAAATTTATACTAATTTTTAAGCCATCCATGAAGTGCAAACTCAAGAACATTAATTTCTCCGGCAATTTCTGTTCGTCTTCCCCCTCATCAATTTCGTTCGAAAACATTAAATTTTTCTCCGAACGTATTGGGCTGCGAAATATTATACATTATCATAGTTCATTTTATCTAGTTATATAATAGATAACATTAGTCAAGCGTTTACTACACTCTGCTCATCAACCTAATATAAAATTTGAAAGAAAATAAAAACGGAAATATTGAAATTTTGACTTGGAATGTGTAATCGCAGTTGTGAATATACAATTACTATTTCTCTTTCACACAATTATTTCTTTTAAATTTTTAAACATTAATAGCAACTTTTTTCGATTGTTATTTGTGTGTTCGTGTATCGTAGACTTTCAATGAAATTAAAACTTTCGAGCAAATCCTAACTTGGAGGGGGGGGGGGGAAATACGCATTACTTTCTCTTTTCCCCCGTTGTGCTTTCAGAAAACACTTACAAAAACTTTAGCTACCTCGCTGTGCTCATCTTCACTGTGATATTATTTTAGAGGTGAATAACCAGATACATTTCATCATTCCATTACTTTTTTTTTTTTTTTTTTTTGTGGGTTTGGTTAATTTTAAATTAAAAAATTTTTTATTTAAAACAAAAAAAAAAAAAAAAAAAAAAAAAAAAAAAAGAAAAAGACCTGAGAAACTAGCTTGTGGAACATATCTCTTGGAAAAAAAACTCTACTCAGAGATTTCAAAACTCATCTCTGAGTTGGTGGGAGAGGTGAACACACTGCATTTGGACAAACCTCTTAATTGGGCCTCTGATGAAATCGATTCCGAGCGGCATGAGAATGGGTTCCCCCATGAGGCACCGCATTCCGCACCTCAAGAAATTTTCTTTGAAAAAGACCCGCGAAAGGAAACTCAAACGAGCCTTGTGGATCGGAATTGATTAACGGGGGGTATTTCCGATTTAATTACGAAAATACACGAAAAGGAATATTTAAGGCATCACATTAAATTAAATATAAAGATTTTATTACAAATATTTATAATCGCAAATGTTTGAAACAGTGCTATTTGATTTCTATAAATATATGCGTATATAGAGTAATAAGATGAGATGATTAAAGCTTTTTTTTTATGAACATATGATTTACTTTCAGGTTGCTTAAGCTTGTGACGTTTGTCCGTCGTTATTCGGCTCTTGTGCCATATCTCAATCTAAAATATTAAACAAAAACTACTAAACTCCAATTGAAGATACACAAGAATGAAACAGATTTTTTATTTATTATCACTGTAGGATCTCAACCTAACTCACAATCTTAATTTATAACTTAAATAAGAAATCTCTCTTACCAGTTCACTCGCGTTCTTAATTTCACAACTTTCTTTGACCGTAACTACGTAGCTTAATACCTTTAGTGGAAGTCTATTCAATCCACAAAACTAACAAAAGAATTTCATTCTGAATAACAATTCTCAACTGCAAGTCCTTATCCTCTATTTCTCTTTATTTTCAGTTAATTGCATATAGTTTGTATATCAATATATCTAAATCTCTACAATTCCATCTACCTGCATCTAATTTACCTAATCACGTTTCATTTGGGTTGCGAAGAAATAGTAATTTTATGCAATTCAAATTGATAGAAGTCCCAGCGGTTAGAGAAGAGAAAATCACGAATAGCCCAACGTTACAAACTTTGAAATATGATGCAATTCAGAAAAATTAGAAAAAAAAAACACCTCTGGAGTTGCTCAAGAAGGAACGCGATAAACAAATTTTTAACAAGCAATACTAAGCGGTAATATACTTTGCTCTCTCTCAACATTCATTGGTTTATCACCAATAGACCACGACTGCTATAAATAAAATATGTCATGTACCATCGGTGGTACACGTCGTTGCAAAGGTGTTAAATTAATTTTAGGAAGATTTCAGAGAGTACACACCTCTTACAACTGGAATAGAACCAGTATCTTTTAAAGCAGTTGTTCTAAGTAATTTTTGTTCTATGCACCCTCCTTTAACAGTAAGCAAATAAGTCACGACCCTCTTTATAAATGAACCCTTAGTTCTTTTTTCATGAACTCTTCTCTTAGACATATATAAGATACATATAAAATTGACTTAGGAAAGAAACCAGGTAATTATTCTGGAAACCCAATAATTATAATAAAAAGTATAATGCATAAAAGCTTTTACTTCTTTCTTAGAACATTGTACAATAATGGTAAATTTAATTTATCAGGGACATGTCAATCAGAAAACTTTTGTTGTTTATCTTTAATAAGTGTGATTGTTTATTAACGTCGCACTAGAAGCAACTCTAGGGCTATTGGCGATGGACCTCGCAATTTTGAATATCGGTCAAGTGACGAGAACGATACTTGAGCCTGCCCCTCCAAACTTCCACATAACGCCAACGAGAGGACTTGGTACCTGGACGAAATTTAACGTGCATCAGCCCCACTAAAAGTCTTGAATTAGGATATCAGATTTCCGTGTAGTATTCGTAATGGAAGATCCAACTAATACGACTGTTATCTATTGTATACACGGTAGTGCCTGCCAATAAGAGACACTCACCGGACCAGACATTTTGTCTCTTAAATAGAGGTTGTAAGGGTGTGGGGTCGGAAGGAAGACTCGACATTTCTAAAACACTAAATTAACCAAGAGGACTGTTAGTGACAAGGTCGCGGATAGACCCGTCACAAGGTGTCCTTTATAAGAAGTACTATGTATTTGTAAAGGAAAAGAAATACAACATTTGCTCAGTTGTTGGTAAGATTACGTCTTTGTACAGAACCCATCTTTTTTTCATCAATCAAATTCATAAATCCTTGAAGACCTTTCCACGGATTACCTACAGGCTCATTGATCACTGGTTAAGACTCCTTTTCGAATTATCCCCTGCACTGCATTAACATTCCAAATCCACCACTATTTTGAACGATTCATAAAACATGTTTAACCACGCATTTCTGTCCGAAACCAGAAACAGCATTTTATAAATTACTTTATCTCCAGTTTTTGATTCTTTAGTCTTTAAAATAGGTTTTTACGATCTTTTCAACTTTTAAGTATTTTCTGATTTGTTTATATCGATTATTTAGTATTCTATTTAATATATATACTAATATATAATATAATAATAATATTTATTCTAAATTTTTTTTTTTTGTTTTACACACATAAAATGGTGTCAAATTATAATTATTTTAACCAGAGTAGTTTTATAATAAAAGATATAGTAATTCGTAAAACACTATTATTGATAAAATATATTCGGAAGAACAAAAACCTTCTCTTCAATAACCGAAAAACGAGCAAGCATTTGTCATCACTTATAAATTAATACGCTGTCATCCCTCATTAGCGAAGTCCTTTGTAACTACCCAATTTAGTAGAGACATCACGTCAGAGCGAAGTTTTCGCCAATTTGGAATTCTTATTAGTAATTGGCGACTTTTATATTTCAATGCCCTGAAAATTTAGCAATCCTTTTTAAAAGGTTAGCAACCTCAGCAAAAGGCGTTTCGAAATACGACGTTGTTTTTGCTAACGTCTCCATTTCTAATTTGATGGTAAAAATAAATTTAAAACTTGTCGAGACCTCCAATAGACGTTTTTCCTTCACGAACTTTTCCGACAGAATTAAAACTTCATATGAATAATATTACAAAAATATAACTCGAGTATAAAAAAAATGAGGCTAAATCTCTCGAGATGTTATCAGCATGTGTGTTATCCAAGAATTCTACATACAGAAATAAAAACAGGATATTTTGAATAGCGAGAAAATATGTCATCTTGTCTGCATATAAGAGGATTTAATAAGAAATGTCCAAGAAATCCGTAAAATATATCTTGTTCTTTGTGAGTATTACAATTTAATAAATTCGACGAAATATTCTTAGAGGTAATAGACACATTTATCTGGAATTATTGGTGACTTCTAGGAATTTCATATATTTTTCTAGCTCTTTATATTTTACTTATGGCAGACAATATTCAGCAAAAGGTGTCTGTGGCCCTCCGACTTCAATCTAACTAGGTCTCACCCTTGCCAGCCTTAGTCTGTAGCAGACTGTCTACGGCGGCAAAAAATTAAGAACAGCGAAATCGTTTAGTGATAAATGATTAGTAAAATCATATACAACAAGAATTGACAGGCTTGTGGGCATTCATGTATTTTGAGAAATACCGTAGACCGTATTTAACAAGCTAGTTCAAATGCATCAGAAATAGACAGGCTTCTGGGTATTTGTGTACGAGATGTTGTAAGATGCCCTCGTATTGTAAGATGTGTTGGCACCGCACCCAGGATTCAACAAGTTTTTTCCATCCACATATAAAATAGAATCAGATTGAAAACAATACTTTATTTATGCAACAATGTTTGGTTGTGGTAGTGATGCAGTTAGTTACAAATTGTAGTTTTTAAGTTCGTGGTTGTTAGCTTGTTAAAAATGTAAATTTTGTTTTTCTAAGAAAACTGTTTCAGTTTTATTTATTTATTTAATTTTTTTTTTTTTTTTTAAATCTTGGGGAGTGACATTTTTTGGGTTTGCCTCCAGCGGCAAAAACACAAGGGCCGGTGATGCTATCTGCAATGGTATTAATACTACCAGTTTCAGAATTTGGCAACATCCTATAAGCTAGGGGCTCGCTAAGTCCGCAGTTGAAGCGGATTTTTACATTGCCAAACACGACAGATATGGGAAGAAATGCAATAGTTTAATTTATGTGCCCTTAACGGCAAGCAAGGGCAGATGTATTTTTTACTATAAATTAATCAAGCACTAACATATAAATCGCATTATGATTTATTTATTTATTTATTGTAATCGTTTTTAAGAATGAATGAGAATGAGGTAATTTTTCCTTCTCATTAATAAGCCTTTTTCCCCCTTTTTTTGCGCATGAACAACAATAGTCATTAGTCAATCTTGATGCGAAATTAATTATTTTTTAAAACACCGAAAAATGGCTACACAATGTAATGCAAGTTTAATTAAACTCTTAAAATCCGTAAAAGGAGTTTGATGAAGAGTGGCAATATTGAATCTCTAAGCAATGGATAATTTTTTACATCATTAATGAGTCTATAAAAAAGAAGAAAACCATTGGTTTGGAGATCCGAGAGCATTTCGAGATCACAAATAATGTTTTCGTGACTTGAACATGGCGAAGAACACATTTTTTTTTAAATTTAAGCTCAATACAACAGACAAAATACAAATAATATTTTTATAGATTTTAATACTTAGTAGCAAATGAACACGAGTCTTATTATGTATATTTATATTTGATATAAAAAAAATCCTTTAATATAATTGCAAAAATGCTGGAAAACTTTGTAAACAAAACCGGACCTAATATATGGATTTCAAGAAAGAAAATTTTTCATAACATTAACTTTCATTTCAGAATTTAAATAACTGGCAAGAGTTGGTGATTTGATTCAATTGAACAATAGATATGCAGAGGACTGTTGTGGGGATATGCCTCCTAATTTTGTACATCTAATTTGCTTAATATCTCATTGTCCTAACTTCCACACAAAAACTAGTTGCATTTAACCTTTCTCAACTCAGTTGTCCCATATGATGGTGATGGTCTTTAGTTAAATCGAGACACAAACCTACAACCTTCCAACAAAATTGATCCGGAATACGATTTCCTCATTCAGACTCAGTATAAAAGGATAACAAGGCAACAGTGTTATAATTTGGGATAAATTTTATAAAGCATTTTTATCAAGAGAAGCCAAGTAACACGTTGGAAGCGTGCCAAAAAAAAAAAAAAAAAAAAGGCCTTCCAAAGATTTTTTTTTTTAAATCCATATTTTTTTCTCTGACAAAGTTCGGTTCAAATGTCAATACGCAATGTATCTATGTTCTTACTGTAACGTGAGAAAAAATAAATTGCCTTCACTTTTAACCCCCCGAGGTTAAATATGAGATAAACTTGGCGACTTCTAGAATAATAACTTGCAGCCTTAATAAAACAAAACGCCACGAACTATTTGAAATTCACGAAACGAAACAATAAGACTGGTTATAATTAGTTACGATAAGCATCGAATAGTTGCGTTGGTTTCGTTTTTCCGCTTCACCAATCGTATGCCCTGATAGCTGTTCATCTGTCGTGTCCTTGCCATCTTTCCATTTGAATGCAACTTCTTTTGCAGTCAATCGGATGCGTTAATATAATCTAAGAACGAATGACTATCATCAGAACGATAAATATAGCTTTGCGTTTATAAAACCGATAAAAATTTGCCTAAATATCCGACAAGAACCATTTAAGAGTTCTTGAGTGGGTAGTGGAGTCCAAATTACATCACAAACATTGAATGTACAAGATAGCTTTTTTCTTTCTACACTGTAATTAGGAAAATCCCGAGTTCAATTCCCTGTTAACTGAACATATTGAATTTTAAATTAACTGGTGTTGGTGAAAAAGAGTTAACTTTCGGCACCTGATACTTTTTCGGATCAAGTTTTAGTGTAATAACGCGAGATTCTAAACGAGTCTAATTTTACTCTTCTGGATTTGGATTGGTTTAATTAACTTCGCTCTAGACGAGGGCTATCGGTGACGGATCTCGTAATTTTGAGCCTCGGTCAAATGACGAGGACGACATCTGAGTTGGTACTTCCCCCTCCTAACTTCCACACCACACCAATATTAGGACTTTCAGCCACTAGGATACCCCGGAAACATTTTACTCATTTGAGATTATCGAAATGATCCAGTAACCTCTCTTCTATCCGGCAAGTGGCCGCGGTAGATTAGTGGTCATGGTGCAAGTCTGTGACCAGTGTTGTTTCCTTCAAGCCGTGGGTTGGAGTCCTCGTGCCACTAAAGATACGCTGTGTAGCGAAGCTGATGCGTATTAAATCTATACAGGCTCCAAGTCCTTCCGTTGACGTCGCGTGGAAATTTAGAGATGGAGGTGCCAGTTTAGGTTTCCTCTTTATCACTTGAGTTGAGTTGAGTCCGTAGCCAGTAGCCTTTGTGTTGCATCAAAGTGCAACGTTAATAAATAAATTAATTAATCGGGTAAATTCAGGATCTAGACTGTGCCGGATTATCACAAGCTTCAATACAATGTGTTAAAGGAAAAACCAAAACTTAAAACACTCTAGATAAAATTTTAAACGATTAAAACATGTATTTAATGTAATTAACACACAGATAATGGAGTAATAACATCAGAATAATTTTTAGAGCCCGAATTGATATTATCGGTTGAAAATCAAACAGAATTTAAATATTTTGTACGCTACGAAAATTTGTAACTAAAGAAAATTTCTCACAAACAATTAACTCTAGGTTTTGTTACAGCGACCAATTGTTATCAAAATTTAATCACGTAACTATAAAGCGAACTCAGACTCGAACTGATCTCTCCCAAAATAGTTACCTAGCTAAACCTCTGAATCAGGTTGAATAAGTTTGATGATTTTGTGAAGCTGGATGACTCAAATTTGATAGATTTAAATGTTGAAAGTAAATTACTTAAAGAAAAAAAAATGTAACCTGAATGTAAAAATCTGAATAAACCGAACTAACTAAATGAAAAAGTCATGTTTAGTTATAGTTTAAAACCGCTTGCTTATATCTAGGTGGTATTAAAAATTATTAGTAGAATTTTGATAAGAAGTTTGAGAGTTTGTTGATGGGAAAACTTGCCTCGTACGTCGTTAAAAATATTTCCATACAGTAGGAAGTAGGAATAACGAGGCATTCAAGATTCAGATTTCAGTTCCCGAAGCAGAAAAATAAGGGAGTATCTAGCATAGTGTTACCCTACAATGAGGGTACTTAACCGGGGGTCCATGGAAACGTTTCAGGGGGTCCACTAGTTTTGATGAGCGGAAAAAAACCCCATCTCGTTATTATTATTTTCGAAGAAAAATAATTAGATCTCGCATTTCTTTATCCTATAAATGTATGCAATAAACTACAGCAGTATTCCTTTCGTGTGTGTGCAACGCCCCGTTATTACTTCCTTCTCTTTCTATTCTCAGTATGTAAGAATCACTAATCAACAAAGTGAAATAAATAGAAAGTCATACAATTATGCAAACCAAGTTGTTTTATTCAAATCTATGAATATTTAAAAGTCATTCCGTAGCCTATTATATATATGGAAAGAGTCCCATTATGTGCCTTATTCTGAAGATTAATATTATAAAGAGAGCTTGTCTGTAATGAGCCAATCAGGTTCGAATTCTTAGTAATGCATTACATGATAATTCTATTCACTGACCCTTTGTAGAATTTTTCCTTGATGTACATTAGTCGATACAATGACTGCACCTTCGTTTATAGCTTCCTCTCAATCTCTCTGTAACTCTAATTAACTAACTTCAGTATTAAAATTCTTCACTTCATATAAATGCAACTTCTCAGTTATATTCACCACAAACTTCAAGAACTTTAATCTAATCTACTTAAGTCATGTTTAATCTACTGGGAGAAATATTCAATTCAAACACAATACATAAAATTGTCAAAGTGTAAGGGAATGTACAACGTATAATGTATAATTCAGTGGTCTTATATATATTCAAAACAAGCACCAATATTTTCAGAATTAAACTTTAATTCTGAAGACGACTTTAAGAATTAAATTTTTATTTGAAATTTCTTATACATTACGTACATTTATGCTTCATCATTGCCAAGAATAATAGCTAATATTAATGAATTACAATTTAGTGATCTTACAGGAGAGCAAGTATTATTTTTTAAATACATGGATTCTTTTTTTCCATTATATAAATGATTTCCTATGTGAATTTATTTTATGTGCCCTCGTTATAAAATACTCGTATATATGAATTAGAGAAAGGGTCTATGAGGGGGAAAGTGCTTCAAAGAACAGATCTGTGCCTTCTACTTCATTAAAAAAAGGGTCAATGGAGCAAAAAGGATTAAACCCAGTTCTAAAATATAGCTTGAATGATATGATTGAGGACACATTAGTGGTAATATAACCGAGGATTTTTCAGAGGATTTAATACATAGTACTCTCTCGGTAATCCGACACATATCGGATCAGAAAACGGCCGGATTAATGAAAATGCCGGATTACAGCAAAATCAACAATAATAATGCATTCAAATAACAAAATGTGTGTATTTCTCATAAAATAGTGCAGTACTCTCTCGGTAATCCGGCAGATATCGGATCAAGGCACCATCGGATTACTGCAAAATCACTCATAATAATACATTCAAACATAATGCATTCAAACAACAAAACTGTGCATTACTGATAAAATATTATACGGCGCTGTACTCTCTCGATAATACGGCAGATGTCGGATAACCGAAAATGCCCGATTACCGGAATATCACTGATAAAAATGCATTTAAACAGCAAAAGCTGTGTATTAGTGTATAAAATTTGATACAGTACACGCAAATAATGTATCCAACGTACGAAATAACTAAAACTACAAAAAAATGTATTGTTAATGATAGCCTACATTATTCCATTGAAACAAAAGTCCCGAGGTAGTGTTTGTAAGACTTGTTTGATTATATAAAAAATTCGGATTACTGGCAAGGTCAGAAAGGTGAAATACTGGATTAAAGAAGGAGTACTGTACATGCAAATAGAGCGTAAAAGGTATGAAATAACTAAAACTACAAAAAATGTACTGTTTTGTATTGATAGCTTACATTACTTCATCGGTGAAGGCCTAAATTGATTTTCTGCGTAATAATTTTCCTAAGTAGAAACACCGGATTACTGATTGAGCCGGAAAAGTGAAGTGCCGGATTATGGAGGGAATACTGTATTTCAATATATAATTAAAATTTCTCCAGAAAATCTAACTAACAATATTCAAAAGACGTCTCCTGCAGGTGATACATGTGTAATGAAGAAGACAGTACTAAATATTGATGCGAACAGATAACCTTAAGACAAATTTCATGGGCCATGATTACAATAACTTCATAGAAACCTAAAATTGTTCGTTTTATGGGATAAGGAAATAACATTCGAAAGTGTTGACACCTTTCATCTAGCAGCGGCTGTGTGAAGGCTACGTTCGACAAGAATTTCGATTTCTGAGCTAAAAAAACAACAAGAGTCGGCCGCCCTAGAATAGCTGGCACCCTACACTTGACGGATACTGAAATGTGTGTGAAGGTCAATCACTGTTTTGCCCAGAGGCCTGTAGCAAAGTGTTTTAAAAGTTTGACCCCATCCGTTATCGTTTTCGAGAAAAATCGGCTCAGGTCAAGATGGCGGAAAACACTATTTCGGTCAAATCAGCGCGGAACAATCACGAAAACAGATAGTGAGCATCTAACTTGAGGTAAAATATAGTTAGTTCACAGCGGGGAAGTATCTGCAATTTGTTTCGTGGGGGAGATGATAACACGATGAACTGGAACAAACCTGATAAGATAGTCCTAGTTTCCAACTGTAGTAAATCCAACGGTGGGCTTAACAAAAACATTACATTAGGTTGGTTGAGTAAAATTTCTCTCATTTGAGTCCTCATGGCTCATATTGTGCATAACATGGGGAAATACATTCAAACCAGAAAGCATTTCAAATGCATGCAATGGAAATGAATGCAAAGCATTTCCTAATTTTTACACTCCATTCATATTAATCGAATACGAGCCTTGTTTAAAATGTGTCAATATTTTTCTTAAATTTTAATTGATTTAATATCGATATTGATTTAAAGTGACGAAAATGACCCGAAATTGATAAGAATTTAATTACATTAAATTTAATTCTGTAATTTTAATGTTTTGCTTAAATATAAGGTTTTTCAAAATGAATCATCCGATCTCAAAATTCCATATTTTCATAAACGAATGACACAGAATGAGATAAGTAATACGTGAATACAAAGGGAAAATGTTGAAGTTTTATATTGGGAACGATAGATGGCCTACGTGAAGCTATTTCACGAAAACTGTTTTAGAAGCTTTCACTGAGTTACCCCGCAGCTGAATCGGTCGCAGTGGACCAGATGACTCGATGTTATAAAGCTGGCTACCTAAGTCACTCGATATGATCCAACCCGATTTCTTCCTTTGGGGTTTGTAAAAGATAAAGCGCATGCGCTGAGCAATCCATTAATGAGCAATCCTGCTGCTGAGCAATCTATTACCACCACCAGTTTACAACGTGTTTGTTTGGCAGGAATTTACAAATCGCATTGACATTGTACGTGTAACTAAAGGAAGTTATAACGAACACTTGAAGAAAAAAAACTTCCATATTTTCTCATTGTATTTATGTATTACTTATCATTCTGTGTCGTTTATTTATGATACTATTAAAACAGGAAACCGGAAATTCTACAGAGCATCTGTATCATCCTTTCTTTCTTTTACAATTTTTCATTGAGAACAGATCGGACGATCGTGTTTACGTAATTTACATTTGTTTTGAAACTAATATTTTTATGTTTCAAAAACTTATTCTGTTCTTTAAATACTGAAAAAAAGCTATCGATAAATCGATCCTCATTCCCCTACTCTATGGTATTTGTGACCGCGGTAGCCTAGTGGTCATGATCGCGAACTCGCAGTTCTTTCCGTCGTTTGTGACGTAAAGCCCCGTCGAGTAGCGGGAATGATGCACGTTAAATCTGTCGAGGCTCAAAGTCCTCTCGTGGCAGGGTGTGGAGTCTTGGAGAGGGAGGTTCCATCTCAGTGCCCTCCTCATCACTTTACTGTGGTTCAAACTTACGAGGTCCGTCGCCAATAGCCCTCGTGTTGCTTTTCAATGTGTCGTTCATAAACAATCTCTACTTGGTACAAAAACCCGAGTTTTATATACAAGTTGTAAATTTCTTATGAAAGTAATAAAGTAAGCCTCGTCAAATCTTTCTCATGTCAATATAATTACCAGGTTTAAAATAACTTCTAAATTTGTTGTCGTTTCAGATAATTTATAAAACCCCCCCCCCCCCAATTCAGGCTAAATTATGATAAAATAAAATTTTTCTTAAAAGACCGACTTTCACCATTTATTTTGTTTCGTGTCAAACCAAGATTCTCGATACATTGGGCTTCTCATGGCCTGACCTCATCAAGTTTTCCCATCATTCACAACTATAGAAGGGAAAATTAAAAATCCCGCATAGCATTTCCAGTCCTTTTATTTCTGTTAAGTAGTTTTAATTAGTATTATAATTTGCCATTAATATGTCGAGTTTTATAGTGAAAATTATCAGTGTTTTAATTTAATGTTTGTAGATAAATTATGTCCCTGTTTTATTTTCTAACATACTGTCGAATGACATGTAAATTACGGGGACATTCATAAATTTACGGCAAAAAAAAAGCACCAAATAAAAAAATATTATCTATCCTTTAGAAATTATAAAATTGTACAAGGGGTCATTTTTTAAAATTTTTAAATATTAATAATTTAATAAAAATGAAATAATCTGCTAATGTATCAGAGTAACTAAATTTGCACTCGCATTTATTTTAATATATTTTAATTTTATACTTCAAATATTTGAAATTAAATCATATAGTTAAAAATTAAAATAGATTTGAAATAATCGCAAAACTTTACTTCCTATTCAAAGACATAGCCATGCAGAAAGAAAATCACGTTCATTCTGCAGGAAAATGAAAAAGTCATTTTTCTTTGGATAAACATAAACATAAACATAAACAAAATAAAGTTGTTAAAAGGCGAATTATATTCGAGTATTACACCGTGTTATCTTTTGGTATATATGTATTGAGTACCTTTGACCAAGAAAATTCTAATCCAATTTGTTACCAGGTGCACATTTATCATAAGCTTTGAGTAAAAATAAAAGAGAATAGCATTTTTAAAAATAAATACCTTATCTATTACGCTGAGATGTGAATTTAAATTATCTAAGGTGAATAAACTGGTTTTTAAAATGATAAATAAAAAAAATCAGTTCCGATTAAAGACGAGCCTACGCAAAAATTTAATTTAAAGAAAGTAAAGGATGACTCACTGCGTAATTGCATTAATGGTTCTCTAACCCGATACAATGTTAAAAACTGATAAATGAAGGAATAAAAATACTTAGTCATATTTCCGTTAACAGAAGCACGAAATTTTTCATTTTCCTGTTTACTCAGTCAAAGCTGTAGAAGAACAAAAGCGTTTTATGCGTTCACCCAGTTTCATGGCGGCACGACAATTTCAAAAAGCGGGAACCGCATAAATGCCTTTCAACAAACAGTCTCTAATCGAATACTCACACACGCATAATTCTCCTCATATTGAAAAACAAGACTTAAAAATTTCAAACGACACGATCTGAAAACAAACATCACCAATATTTTGAAACAAGGTATATTCGTGAATATGAATAAATGAAATAAATTAGAGAGCACCAGTTTAAAAAAAAAGTAGACTTTTAAAAAAAGCTTGTATACTAGAAAAATTCAAAAGAAAATTGAATGAGTAAAAAAAAACTTTATCTCTCTTCTATATATATATATATATATATATATATATATATATATATATATATATATTATATATATATATATATATATTGGTTTCTAATTTTCAATAAGGTCTTTTAGCATTTAACATTTTTTGAAATTTATGGAATTTCCGTACTTTTATATAAACTTTTTGGTAAGGAATGTTGGGCCCTGTTAATCTATCATAAGCCAGATTCAGAATTTATAAATGTTACATTTCATTTTCTAATTTTGGTTTATTTCTCTTATTTGTTTTCACTGCTTTTCGTGCCTAGGTTTGCCCTTTCTTATATTTTGAAGTTTATCTTCTAGCTATTTTTGTTACGCATGCTTTCATGTATTTTTTCCCCCTCTTTTTTAATTGTTTAGTGGGGCAATTTTATTTCTTCTAGGTTTGTGCGATTAAAACAAATATTCGTTTTTCTTTTACTTTTTTTTTATAATCTAAAAAAAATTTTATGTTTAATTTTTTAAGAATTCTCTGTTTAATATTATTTTGTTTTTATAACATTTTAAATTTATTTCAATAATGTCTGCTTTTGCTTAGGTATGTTTTCATATAAATTAGTAAGAGTATTCATTTTTTTTATATCCATGCTTTTTTTTTTTTTATTCAGTATGTAGCCGAGAAGGAGGGGGATGGATTCGATGAACTAATTAACTCTCAGTTCAGTCCTTAGCCTGAATCAGTTACTTGAATTTCTGTAGAACCCATTTTGGTTTTTTTTAGGTCTTATTTTTTGAATATTTTATGATCATGGAATTTTTCATGTCTTTTCATTATGGTTATAATTTTCCATTATAACCATATAACTTTTATTACATCTTATGCATAGAAGTTATTTGTATCTTATATGCACCATTATTTAGAATATTATAAATGAGTACTTCATAGATATATTTTATAATAATACTTATTACATTGGTTATTTCGAATTACAACTGCGTTTCATACACCAAAGACTGATCACAAAAATTGAAAGAGAGTTTATTGCATAATTATGTATATATATATGTATACACAAAAATGTATTCTACTATGTGTAGTTTTTGAAGAATATTATCATCATTGTAAAATCTTATTTATATATTATAATCAAATGGAATATGGTTATGGTGGTATTTTTAATTATAAATATTTTATGAATATTTTTAAAGTTGAATTTAAAATATTATCTTTAAATTGAGTTTCAGAGCAATATAAGTTTATCAGGAAACTTATATTGGTTAACAGCAAATCTAAATTCCCAATCTAATTTCAGTAAAAAACAGGGATTTTTTTTTAATGTTATCTTAAAAATATCAAAACATCTTTGCTGAAAGCTGTTTTTGTTTGTGTATCTTTTTATATAGCAAATTATAAATTTATGCTAATTAATTTTTAAGGTAACTAATCCGTACATTTCTGGATCATTCAAACAATCATTATTAAATGTTGCACAAAACTTTCATTATTTCTTCTGCTTTTTTATCAACTTTCATACTAAACAAAGAATTCAACTTAAGTTTTTATTTTAACACATAAGCCAATTCATGCAAAATATATTGTAATTTATAAATGAAGTTTAACTTTTTTTTTTTTTTTGCAATGATTGTTAACAATGATTGTTAAGCATTCATTGAGATACATAGTCTCGTTTAAAAAGTAGCATCAATACAAAAAGCATTACTCAGACTACTGTTAGGTCAGTTATGTATGAGAAAAGGTCCTTGGGGATGACACGTCGAGCAACCGCATTTGATGACACCACCCTCGTGACTCCATTGGTTTAGTACAATAAGAGACCACATAAACGACTAACTGACGCCAATTAATGTCCGTAGTCAAATAAATGTCACGTGTCAAAACGTTAGTAGATGGTCTTCTTAGAATCGCAGAACTCGATAAACGGAATTTCAAATTATTTAATTCAAATTTAAATCTAAGATAATCTCTAATTTATCCTTACATACATTCATTAAAGCAAGTTATGTAAAAGTAAGTTTTATGTTGAATATATAATAATATTTAAAATAAAAAAAAAATTTTAAACGAATTGTTTTTATCTCTCTGGATAGAGCATTAGACACAGTGGTTCTACGACCAAGTTTGAATAAAATAAACGCAAAAGATTCTAAAATATATCATACTGAAGTGTGAAATAATTAAATATAAAACTTCCTAGAAATAAAAATCCCATGTGAAATGAGTTCGCAATAAAAGTCAAGTTAATAACAAGGGGAGGCAAGAGCAATAAATCCTTAAAAATAACATAAACACAACCAACAGCGATAACAGTTGAAAATTCTGAGTGATTGAAAGAAATTTCTTTTAACACACATCATTAAAAATAATAAGAATAACCTATAAGGAGTAACTACTGATAAGTTTCAACCAGGGAAGGCGACGGATTTTTCCCCCTGTGTGAAACTGTCTGGTCTTATCATCTTTATGCGATGTTCGTGTTGTTAGAAGAGCTAAAAAAAAAAAAAAAAGAAAAAAAGAAGAAGAAGAAAAAGTCTTACAACGCCTAGCTAATTTTTTTTCTCTCCCCTATGAACGTTATCGGTCATTTTCGAGAAAAATATAGCATCGTAGAATACTAACCGGAAAAGAATACGAACGCACTTTCTCCTTTCCATAATATCGAAAAAAAACTATTTTTTACCAAGCCATGAGATAATTCTTTCTTTCTCTCTCTCTTTTTAATTATCTTTATTATCGAATATAGATATAACATTTATTTAACAGATTTCTCAAACGCTTAAGTTATTTTTATCCTTTGTGTATAAATACCACTTTTATTCATTCCTTTAAACAAGGAGTGAATCAAATAAAAATCAATTAAACACTAGTTTCGGATCATGTTAATGTAATTCATTTTTAGTTCAAAAGTTTCACAATCGAACAACAAAAGTTTTGCAATTGAACAACTGTGCTGAAAGGGCGTAGCGAAAGAAAGGCGCGAAGTTCAGAAATAGTTTTTTTTTGATCATTATCTCTCGGGGTGAAAGAGAGAATGCTATTTTGATTTTGGTGCTGCCATCTATTGTGAGTACACTGCAACTGATCTGGTTTTTCCCATTGTGAGTCAAGCGTTGATGTCTCATTATTCGGTAACAAAACAGGAAAACTCATAGCGATATCTCACGAGATTATTCCAAAATTTTCTGAAAAATATTATATTTTCTTTCTTCATTATTATCAACATTTTTATATCAGAATCGACGATTGACAAAAAATTCACTATAGTATCATTTAAGTTTATGTATTTCATTTTACAAAATAATGAGAGTACCTATAAATTCAAATTTATAGCTGATTTATTTCATGGAAATAGAAAGGGTTAAGACACATTTTCTCAAATTTATATATTATGTGAACTAATATACATATCTTGATATACATGGTAAACTCAATATTTAAAAGACTAGAATTCTAAGTAATATCCTAATTTTGATGAATTAGCACATTTACTGAAAAAAGCAGAGAAACTTTCAAGAATGTGGTTACTTTCAAAAATATAATAAACATTGTTCTTGGTTTTCCCATCTTCTTAGAACACATGCCCAAAATAATTAAATACTTGATCTCCAAAGGAGAATATAGTGAGTTAGAACGTGTTAAAATACATAAGTAAAACGTTTTTTTCAATCACTAATACTAAAATCAATCAGAAGGATGATAATTAACTTTGAATAACATTGTGTGTTTTGACAAATGAGTTATCATAATAAAGTTTTCAGTTTCCACTTTTCTAAACAACTCTTCAATTTTAACTCCCCTTCCCTGTTTTTTCTTTTTTCGTCCCCCCTCTTCTATTTTCGTCATTAAATATTCATAGGCTGCGTACTCTATGGGTTTTTAGGCCCACTGTATAATGTAAAAGGACAAAAAGGATGTCTAATGTACTGATATTCACTGTATGTTATGTGTAATAAATTTATAATTTAACATACGTCGTGTGTAATAAGTTGTGTGCTGACGTCAGTAAATACAGCTGTATCAGGTTAAGTTGAACCACTTTAACTTAAATCTTTGAATTACCTGGATCGGTCTGCATGAATTTGTTTGTTTCTTTCTAATAATAAAATATATTGACGGTTTGTAAATTGAATAATACGGAATATAACCTTATCTAGAGAATAGACCATTATTTTCATAATATAGCCCTTGCATAGGAAGCTATGGTAGTTCGATTTCTGAACACTGAAATTTTCATTAAAAGTCATTGTAATTTTCCCTTTTTTGCAATATAAATGTATTTCTACTCAACATAAAATTTCAAGATAGTCTATTCTATGTACAGGTATTTGAAAAATCTATATATAAAACTTCAGGTTCATTTTGATGCAAAATATTTTGAGATATCGTTTTTTGCAGTAATGAAAAATGTAAAATAAATAAACAAAACAAAAAAAAACTAGTTTTTACAACCTTTCAGGCCAGAGAAATTCATGATAAAGTAATAATATTAGAACAGCTACAGCTCAGTTTCTGAATAAGATAGAAATAAAATTCAGACAGAATTTTAAACATAAAAGATTGGATTTTAACATGAGAACAAACAAATAAAAAAAAATCGATATTTTGACTAAAATCCTGTTTTAATGGTGCACTATCACCTTAACTAAGATTTTCGATATCCTGGATCGGTTCTGGTCCCAATCAATCCAACTCAATGACGTTTTACTACCCTTTGAAATATTTATTACGTTACTTTCTACTCGGTTAAAGATTCCAGGAAAATTTAACACTGTATACCATATGAGTTCTTTAGGTACGCTGTATAACGCAATAGGATAGAAAGAATGACCAATATTTCGATATTCATCGATGTCATGTATGAAAATATATTATATAGAGATAGGCTTTTCTAAAAGCAAGACACTCTAGCAATACGTTACAACGATGGAAAATGTGTACACTCAATGAATTATCTTAGATGACACGGAGCCTTATTTTACAACACTGTTAGCGTTTTGTAAAGAGTTTTCCGCCTTATAAAATAAATTAAAAACAAATTGAATAATTTCGACTTCTTCCAGTCGCAGAAATTTTCTTCGTTAGTTATTTTACTTAAACTTTTTCTAACTATCATTATATCCGTTTATCTCTCTTTCAGTGAAATTTAAACGCTAGAAATTAATAGTGATGATGTAAAAAGACGATATCAGATAAATTGTTTACATTTCTAGGGGATATAAAACAAGCAAATAAAAAATATATGACACTCCTAATTAATGAGCTCATTTAAACCTAAAAAATAAAGGTTTATGTTTTGCATAACGTTAAATAAAACCTGCACATCGTAGATAGAGAGTTACAAAGGCATATTTAAATATTTCTGCATGCTAATAAGTTTTTTAAACTAAAAAAGAAAGGGATGTTAGGAAATGAATAATCTTAAAATATTATCTCGCATAAACAGCAATTCATACTAAAAGAAGAATTGTATCACTAGATAGTTTAAAATGGAACAGGAAATATACAGTGCACAATCGCATGTGTCCGTATCCACTGGTGGCCATCCATCAACTCTTCCCCTCAATGGGGAAGTGTACACTCATCCGTTAAGATGCTGGTTTTAGAAAGGGACAGACGGTCAACCTTTGTACCACAACACCATAAATCAAAGTATTTGGTGTAAATAAGGCTAAGGTACACATAACCCCTTTCACTTTTCTTTGTCCCTTTCTCTATTATTCCACTCTTTCAGGAGACAACTGGTATTTATCGTCTGGCGAGAATGGATTAGGGATTGTGAAGCGTATGAATTCGAGATAATAAATCAAGGAACTCGAATTCCTTTCCTATATCGTTCCAACGATTTAAAATATTAAAATTATAACGTTGGGACAGGCTTTCAACGTCGATTCTTTATTGATATGTTTCGCATCAGATTAGCTTTGCTATAAAGCCTCATTCCTACCAAAGTAAAAAACGTTAAGCGCAGAAGCATTATGAAATTATTATTTTTTTGTGTGTAATCCCATTCCCGCCTAAAACATAAGTTTCGTTTTTGCTCCACTTTACATACAAAATGATAAATATTCACCGGTAAATTAAATTCATGATCAGTAAAATTAGTTGTACGTTTGAAAAAAGAGCCTTCTTTCAAGGACTAAAGAAAAATTTGGACCGTGAATAAATTCAGTTCAATGAAAGTTTTAAAAAGGTGACAGAAGAAAAGAGAGAGAGAAATAGAAGAATTTTTTTTTTATTACAAGATATTTTTCCTCAACTGATAAAATAGTTTCTAAAGAAATTTATCTTTCTAAAGAATCACATTCAGTTAAAGAGCATTACTTATCCCATTTGTCATAACATATTGATTTCCAATTACACCATGTCGATTTGTGTGAAACAAAGTACCATTCTGAACAACATGTATGATATTTAGACGATCCTAAAAATGTCCAAGAGTTATACCGAGTACTATTAAGGTTAAGGAAACGTTAATATTCCCAATGGCCTTATGAATCCAAAGTTTGAATCGAACACATACTGAAAAATTCACGTCCGGCGTGAGATCCTTCTCAATGTACGCGAGTATTCCTAAGTATTTCAAAAGTAAAAATGATGGAAGATCTTTGTTTAAAAATGTAGCGAAATGCCACTCAGGATTCAGAATCTCGTCTTGGTTTCCTGCTAATTGAATCCTGACATAAAAGTGGCGTAAGTCATTTTGTCCTGAGGCTGTACCTCAGTAAAGGCGCCCATTCCCAACGACCAGCAAGAAAGTGAACGAACTCACCCCGCCCACTCATCAAACGGCGGTCCATTCACTCCTCAAATAGCATGATTGACTGTTGACAAGGCAGAAGGTGCCACTCACTTAGACAATTGCTAACCATCCCTCAGGTTCACAGGCAACCTACTCGACACCAAACAGGATCACCCACTCTCAGTCCCAGAGACAAAGCCAAGAGGTCCAAGACTCCGAGGGTTCACTTCGTGGAAATAGTGATTCTCTTGTAGGAGCCGACTTTCCAGGGATTGTTAAAAAATACATAGACAAGGGAGAGGCCTGCCTCATCCAAATTAATGCTTCAAAGAGCCAAACAGTTGTGTTTACCCGGAACATGTCAGTGGCCCTAAGCATCAACCTACTCAGAGAGGCAAAAAACTTCGACTTATTTCAGATTGTGTGTAATTGTAGCTGAGCATCGAGTCACGCTATATAAGGATCAAGCCAACCCTCATGGGTAGAAATCAAGTCTTTGGGAAATGAGGGTTTTTGTATTTTGAAATGTGTCCCGCCTAGGAAGACTGTTAAATCTGGACACTTATTATTAAATCCGAATTTTCAATGGAAAATTAGATGTTTGTTAGATAAAGATTACGAATCTGATGTAATAATGCATTCATAAAATAGATAAAAATTAAATTTTCTTAACTTTGAAAGAAATTGATTAGACTTGTTTACAAAATAGATAGATTTAGATGAAATTATAAACGAGGATGAGAGAAAGTCGTAATCAAGCAACAAAATTAATGCGATTAAAGTTATTTATTTGATAAATGTTATTTAATGAAGATTTCTTATATCTTGATTATGGCATTTTTCATCGTTGTATTCCCAAAAACTTTATTATCTTGATAACAGTTTTGCATAAGATAGAATTCTTTTTTGTTCAAATGTTGAAGATGCAAGAAAGGCGTCAAATTTGATACGATTAAGTGTAATTTTTGAAAATAATATATATATATATATATATGTATTTACATGTATGTATATATATATATATATATATATAAAGTAT
>BMAW01021515.1:317312-340031 GCA_019974015.1 Nephila pilipes | reverse complement strand
TGTCTTTTATATATATATATATATATATATATATATATTTACAGATGGATAAGTAAATTTGCTGACTTAATTAAATATCGTTTTGTAAATATCGTCCCCTAAATTTGAGATGCGTCTTTTGGTTCAAAAGATACAGGACATATTTCACACCACCCCAGAATTACTCATTTACTCTTGCTAGGGTGGTTATCATCTGTGTCGACATCACTATAAATTGCTCAAGATACGAAAGCTGCTCAAAAAGTATTTGTTTTTAAGAACAGAGGACGTTGCTGAGGCTAATTGGTTAGTTTTATGTATACAGCAACAGAGGCAATTATCTTCTTTAAAATATCATTTTAATTCAATATATATATATATATATATATTTCATCATCTGCAAGAATGTTCTGAATACTTCTTTCTTAGCTACTGTATTTTCTAAGCGCTTTTAAAAAGTAATATTGCGTTGTGGGTCTATCTTGAGTATATTCTAGAAGCGGTTTCAAAGGGACGCGTATTTATTATAAGTCAAAAGAATATGTTCTAAATCGTCGATACAGATTCTTTACATTATCATTTATACTAAATTTGTGCAAACGCCCGGGAGTTCTGATCATTTTGCTGATGATTCGAGTGCTTAGTATTTGCTCTTTTCTGCTTTTTGTCCAATCGGATTTTATATCTATGGTTGGGATGTTTCCTAAGGTTTCTAAATACTTGTTTGAATAAAAAGTTTCAATTCTGTTTATTTCTCATTAATCGCGTGTCATTTACATATCGATATATCCAAATCACTTCACTTCATTTCTATCTTCATCTAATTTACTTAATCACATTTCATTTGGGTTGGGAAGAAATTGCAATTTTATACAATTAAGCTCGATAAAAGCCCTCGAGGTTAGTAAAGAGAAAATGGCGAATAGCCCAACGTCACAGTCCGAGTGATCGTAAATCGGCAGTTATCTGTATTTGAATAACAATGCTTTCCTAAATTTGAACACCATTTCGAAGGTCATTTAAATAGTTTCCATGGGATTTAGATTACTTTACAAAGATAATCAACCGTCCCCATTTTATTATCGTTGAGCAGTATCGCTTATCGCGGTTTCCTACAGTAAAAGCTTCATTCAAGTTTATTCCCTTCCGCGTAAACAAAAAATATTGGGTCTTTCCTGTATTGATAGACTTTCCCGTAGCGATATACATATTTACTGCCTATATAGTTGTATTTCATTTGGGCATTTAAAAACGATTGATAAAAACTCTATTATAAATGTACTTAGTAGAGCGCCATGTATCATTTAATCGAGAACAAACTTTCGATGAACAACTTTCATTTGAGTTTATGAGGCAAAAACTAACTGATTCCTCCACCTCTCATTTTGATTCAAAGACACGGTTACTGTTGGACTCCGGGGCTTTGGACTTTTGAAAGCATCAGCAAGAAAGGTCTTTGACTGACGTTTTACTTTCCTGTAGTGGGAGTTTACATTGAATGGATCATGTTCAGAAGAACGAAACAGTTTTTTTCTTTGAATTAATTCTCAATGTTTTATTTGATTCATCTCGGCATAAAAGAATCTCGTTTGCTTTTGGGATTCCTTTTTTGGATAGTCTGACACCCGATTGGCAATTTTCGGAGAGATTTCCTTTTAAAATTCTTTTCACGTGAAATTGCAACATTTTAATTGATCTCCAGCAGTGCAACAAAATGCATTAAAAGTAATCTAGAACAGAGATCTCTCCAACTTTTTTCTTTAAACTCAGAGCACACATTCTAGAATACCGCTGGGACGTCGGACACATTTATTTTTTCAAAGCAAATTTATATGTTGACGCAATTAATGACTCACAAAATATATAAAAAAATATTCTAAAAATAAAATTTTAAGGCATAAAAATTATTGATTGCATTCGTGTGTAAAATAAATAATTATTAAAATTATGCATACTGAAGTTTATTAATTCCTTATATAGAGAAATTCTTTAAGTCAATGTGACTTTTGGCACTGTATTCCATTCACCTCTGCTTCATAATTAGACGAGAATGACGAGATATTCCGGCTTAAATTTTTAACAAATAACTGGGCCAAAATGGCAAACAAAACGAGATGTCAGGACCTTACCTTCTAAATAGGTTGATTAATTGTTTATTAATGTCGCACTTAAAGCAACATGAAGGATGTTGGCGACGGACGTCGTACCTCCATGAAGTTACGGGAACGACGTGATGTGATGTGATAGTATCTTTTAATGGCGCATGAGCCAGATGCGGCTATGCTGCGCCAAATGAGGTAAGGCTATGATATAGACGTTTGAAAAAAGATGAAAACTGCTTGAATAGAAGAGTCGAAAATAGAGAAGGATCGCTAAGACATCCCGGGGGCACGTCATCCATGTTTACCAAAGACAGTAAACCCCATAGGAAAGAAAAAATATTACTAGGGTCCCTCGGGGTCATGATGCCTGTACTAGCTGAAAGAAGGCAAGCCCCTGTGGTCCGCCAACCTGGAGGACCAGGCCCCTGATAAAATCCTGAGGGGCAAGGCGTCTGGCTATATTCCCAAACACTGAGTACCCGTTTTGGACGCCTCGTACGACATGCATGAGCTACAGTGGGTTAATTTTTTCACACCTGGTCGCCACACGGAAGGTGCCAAGGATGACACCTGAGGTGGTACGTCCCACTTCAAACTCCCATACCAGGACCATAGAGCCTGAACAGATTTAAAATGCATCAGTCTCGCTACATGGTGGGTCTTCAGTGGCATCAGGACTCGAACTCACGATTCGATGGAAACAACGCCGGTTGCGCGCTCACGACCATAACCACCCGGCTACCGCGGCCGATACCTTCTAATTGGGAGACAATCCGGGTCAAACCGGGACGTCTGGTAAGCTTCGTTAAGAAGATAAATAATTTTATGTAAATAATTTTTCAAGCACAAATGCGCATACGTTTCTCTAATTAAATACGAACTATAAAAGAATTTACATGACATTTTATTGCAAACTTAAATAATTTTTCTTCTCGTGGTCGCACAGTAGCGGGCACACGTAAAATAGTCGATTATGCCCGCGGCCATAAGGCGCGGGACCCTCGATCTATGAGACCATTTTTTTTTTTCGTGTATACTGTGGACATTTGAAAGGTTCGAAATGTAAGAGGAGGAGGGTTGGAAATATGAGAACTCTTTGTATGGAACGAAGACGAACCTGAATATCAATTCATTTTAATTCTTCAGGTATGGTGTCTTCTTTTTCATTCGAAAATGGCCCCTCGTCACAAGAGATTCAAGGTAATTAATTCATTTGAGCGGAAACGCAGAGGGCAAAACCTAGTTTTTGAAGGATAAAATGAACAGCTTGTAGATTATGAAGGTAGATATTCCTACCCCCAATTTAAATGTCACAAGAAAAAAAAAAAGAACCGCAAACAAATACTTTTTTCTTTTATTATTACAACAGAATTTGAACCTTTATTTTAGAAAGCAGCAAAGAAGTACAATTGTTTACACTAATGCTTAAAATCTTAATTGATTCTGTTGACATCACGTTAGAGCCACATGGGTTTAAAAAAGATTAGTAGGCAATAGAAATTCAGTTACACATTATTAACCAGAATTTATTGAAATTCCTTTTCTTGCTCTCTGGGATACTTTGAAAAAAAAATTGCGTGTTAAAGAGACAGAAAAAAGAAGAGAAGAAATCTAACTTTTTTAGTTCACTCCGATATCGATAAAATTTAAAGTTTGGAGTTTCCCACCTCCGAGAAATAAAAATTCGATTCCAAAATTCCATAGATTATCATATAAATGCAAATACGGTTATCAATAACTCGTTTGAAAAACATTCGTTTGTCTATAACGTAACATCTAGATGCTTTTTTTTTAAAAAATGGAAATAAATATCAAGATTTTTTTTTGCATTCCAGAAGACTCTTAAATATGTCCTACGGCGGCGGTAGCTTAGTGGTCTTGGTCGTAGACTCACGGCCAGCTGTTTTCGTCGATTCGTAGGTTCGAACTTTGATGCTACAAAAGTCCTGCCGCGAAGCCGGGCTGATGCACGTTAAATCTGTCGGGGTTCAAAGTTCTCACAAAGGCGTGGTGTGGGAGTTTGGAGAGGGGTGCGCCAGCTCAGGTGCCAACCTCGACACTTGACCGAGGTTCAAAATTACTAGTATCGTCTCCAAGAGCCCTCGTGTTGCTTCTATTGCGATATTTTAGTAAAACCATCCAATCAATCAATAAGTATGTCTTACGTTACTTTGATAATTTACAACGTTTTTTTTGATCAATAATCTATTGTTTTTATTTACACCGCACTCAGACGCGAGGGCTAGTGGCGAGGGGGGGGGGGGTTTATAAAATTTTTTTTTTTTTTTTTTTGATTTTTCAAGGGACGTGGACGACACCTTAATGACACTCTAACTTCAAACTTTCACACCAATCCAACGTGAGGGTATTGAGCCTAGATAGATTTAACGTGCATTAGCTACACTACACGATGAGTTGTGTGTGTGTGGGGGGGGGGGGATGATTCAACTTTAATTTATAATGATCTCACATAAAACTAATTTAATTTCCTAAGTTTTCTCATTCTTTAATTCAATCGTAAAGAGTTCATTTCTATTTCCTGATCCAATTCCAAATTATCCTTTTATTTATTAGATCACATGCTCATAAAATCTGTTTAATCAGCTTTCCCATAGTCGTAAATCTGTCCGAAATAATCCCTCCAGATTAATAGGCTTCAGGGAATTTTCCTCAGAATCCCTTCATCTTGCACCACGTGAGTCCACGTGACTGGGAGAAAATCTCCAGATATCCTTATCTATAAAATCGACTACACAGAGAAATTCTCTCTTCTCATGCTTTTACGCGCTTATGCTTCTACGTACTTCTGCACCTTTTTGTCGTTATTGAAATGGCGGAGCTGTGACTCCAGCCCTATGAATATTATGTTGTCTCTTTCTCTCAGTTAGAGTAGAATTAAAACAATGAAATTTGAACTTCACCTCGCTTTATTTATTTTGTTAATTAATTTCTAAATCATTATATATATATATATATATATATATATATATATATATATATATATAATGTAATACACACACATATATACGTATTCATATGATATATTATATATTCTCTCTTTCTCTCTCTCTCACACACACACACACATATATAATTTCAGAGATAAAACTATAAATTCTTCGACTTTTAGACAATAATTAAATTATATTTAGACAAAAATAATATCAAGTTCGTTATTAAAAAAAACCACGATGTTTAAATTCTATAAACTTTGAAGCAACCCCGTACCATTTGTTATAATCAATAAAAAAAAAAAGTACTGAAACACGAGTTTGTGAAATAGAAAGTTGTGAGCGCAGAGGTCCAACGATGAAGCGGAAGATAGTATTCTTATCTGCAAGGCGAAGAACAAAGCGCGTGGTCTCTCGAGGGTGGTCCTGGCGGAAAAGGAAGGACAGAAGCGCGCGGTCACCTTGTTCCTTTCTGCACCAGAATTCGGACGCAGGCCATTAACAAAGCGTGAAGATCATACGAAGGTTCCTCCTCCTCTGGAAGATTCTGGAGCGATATTTTAAACTAACCTTAATGACACTGTTTGACTGAAAATACCCTTCGAGGAAGCAATAAAGCAAACAGTTTCACTCTGATAAGCCACTTATTCTTTCTTCTTCTGTTTTGGGGCTTTATATCACGGTGGCGAGGGATTAACTCATTTTTTGTTTCAAGCTTTAAGGAGAGAAATTTACATTGACTTATGAAAAAATTTCATGGGATGTGACATAACGTGGTAATAATTGATTGTTGGTTTTTGGTAGAAGTAATGTCTAAAGGGATTGGTGAAAAAATCAATAACATATCGTAACAGAGGGCTATCTATGATTTTCCCACAGCTAACCTTGAGGACATTGAATTGCATTAAATAAAACCCCGACGCAACCAAATGAACCCCGATATACACAAATTAGATCAACTGAAGAAGAGTAATAAATGGGATATAAGAAACGTACTTATAATCGAATACAGGGGAGATTAGAAAGTTGAAAGTAAGAAGTTGGAAGTTAGCGCGTTGAGGAGAGTGGATAACAGCAAGTAGTTGTAGTTGACGTGTGCAAATTTGCATCGAAAGCTCATGGATTGTCTAGAAGAATGTTCTAAAGCCAGCAGTGTTTGTAATTAAATTCGCTCGGACCCTATCAAGTGGATAAGGAATTAATTTGATTATTATTCCCAGGTAGATTGTAGGCGCATTGAAGGTTAATAGCCTGAAAGAAAAAGCAAATATTGCATATTCATGATGACAGTTTCATCTATTGAGTGTGAATTTCTATTACTTTGACTCTTTCATTTAAGAATTATTGAACTTTTAAGTGAAGTTATAGAGTTAAATGAGAGGGAGGGGTTATACCATTGACTCACCCAGAAAACTATTCGGAAGGGGAATAAAATCCGAAATCAATGTTTTCGAATTTTAAACACGATCTGCAACATTATATAAATCCAAATTAATAATCTGCCGTTAATTCGAATTAAATACCTAGAGAACTTTTAAGTTTTACTGTGTAAGAGTCTGTTACGAAAAATATTTAATTCTGATTGTACCAAGTAAGATATACATTTTTGAATACAGTAAAATTTTACTATCAATAAAATGCGTTAGTGTGGGATTGAAACAAAATTAAAAGTTAGTAGGAAAAAAAAAATTAAGGAAATAATTGGATATATTTTAATCCAAGCATGAGACATTATGGATTAATAAAATATTTTTTTGGAACTTTTAATTTCCATTTCAAATTAAATTTATGTAAAATAAATAAAAATCTTTTAATTATTTTTCCAAGTAAATGATGACAGATTTCTTTCTTTCTTTCTTTCTTTCTTTCTTTTTTTTTTTTGATTAGAGAAAGATTTTGCAATTGTATGTGAAGGAAATGTTTAATGTTCTTCTAACATATAAGAGAAAGATACGCATTAGGTAATAAAATGCTGAAAGTTGAGTATCAAATTTTTTAACGGTATATGTAACACATCGATCAATAACTCCCGAGACTAACCCAGAGATGGCGCTCGTAGTAAACCAGTAACCAGGTCTTTCTAGAGTACTAACCTTTGCTTGAAACGTGTCAAAATTTTAAGTCGATCGGACCAGGAAAAAGGTTTTTTGAAGTGAAGTGAAAAAGGTTTTTTCCAAGTGGGTGCCGCGATTGCTTTCGATGGCACAAAAACAGCAACGAGTCGATGATTCAGAAAGCTGTTTATCGCTATTTACTCGAAACAAAAAAGATTTCTTGCGGAAAAAAAAAAAAAAAAAGATTTGGAAAAGCGTTGGAACGATTGTATCACCCTAAAGGGTGATTAACAAAAGGTGTTATGTTGATGAATAAAAAAAAAATTTGCAAAAAAAATGTTGTTTTCAATTTTAGACTCGGGAGTTATTGATCGATGTGCTATATATCGGCATACGAATATATGCAAAATATTAAAAAAGATCTCCTGTGTGTCAAATTTTTTTTTATTTTGTCCAAGAAATAAAACTGTAGGCTATTCATCCTAATTTTATCTCTCAAGAGAGAAAAGAGGAAACAATTAAAACAAGCCTTTCCAAAAGGAAGTATATATTCAACTTTATTACAATAAATAATGAATTTTGTGTAAAGATACTCACACAGGAACGAATATCATTCTTTGAAAAATAAACCTGATTAAGATAAACGAGAGCGTTTTCCTTTCATTTGCGTCCACATATATATTAATAAAGCATTTTTCTCCATCCCCACCCACCAGCCTATATTTATTTTAATTTTCCTATTTCGAGACATCCATACCACAAATTGGTTAACACATCCGTCAGAATTTGAACCTTATAGCGCCATCTATTATCCGAAAGGTTAGTTATGAGTAAATAAGGATTTTAAGTTTAATGGAGATTTAGGAAATGTGTGTTTGAAGTAGAGAAGTAGATAAAAAGTCAACGAGATTAAAGATTGCATAGGATAGATGTTGAAAAGGGAGAATTCATATTTTTCTGCATTAAAATAATTAGCATCACACAAATTGAGCTACAATTGCATTTTTAAATCGTGAGTGACATCATTGAGAACACATGAAGTAGTTCACGTTAACTGAGACATATTGTTACTCATTCACCAAACTATTCTTAAAATACCTATACAAAGGTAAAAATACAAATGATTAAAGGAAAAATAATTATTTCGAAGAAAATGTTTAATAGATTTTATTAATATCCTTGAAAGTTAAAAAAGAATACTTGAAATGAAGGATATTCTAACATTTGTAATAGTGATAAGAAAAATATTTAATAATGATAAATTTCTATCATTTGAGTAGTTACCTAGTCTTATTTTAATTATATGTAGGAATGAATTACTTTTTTGAATACAAATTATTGTTTGGTATTTTCGTGGTGTTGAACATTTCTTAAATCAACTGCGTGCACAGGAAAAAGATAAAAAAAAAAAAGCTTTATTTTTTGAAAATTTTACGTATGTTCATTTTTCATAATTCCAATCAAAATTAAAATGTACTCCTAGCGCCATCTGTAATCTAATTTAATTTCTAAATTTATATTTTCCACACATTTAATTAGTAATAGAAAAGACATTTTAATTAAAATGATAGTAATTTTTTTTTAAAATAAGAGTAAAATTTTAATTCTTCACGGATTACTTTCTGAAGCTAACCTCGTCTAAATAATTATTTCTTTTCTTTAGATGCTTAATATAAAACATCTCATAAAATACTTTGAAAACTAGCATACATGAGAGCGCCATCTATTACGTAATAATGATACTAATATCTTTAGGAATATTTTTACTAAATAAGTTCTGGATTTTTTTTAAAAAACAAAAATGTGAAAAAGCATAGTTCAGAAATAGGCCAAACGATAAGAGATATAAAACTGATTAAGATTAGATAATAATTATATAATAAAAAAATTTAGCTAAATAATTGACAGTTTTCTCTAATCATCATTTCTTAGATTTTTTTTTTTAATATACACTGTCATTTTTTTTCAAAATAACAAATCTTAAAGTAGTTAAATTAAATTTTATTCATTTTTTGACGCTTATACAAAACCAGAAAAATATTTAAAATGAGAAAGATTAATGAGATAGCATTTGTATTTATTTTAAACAGGTTAATAGTTAATGCGTAATTTTTGAAGCACATATTGTAATAAAAGATAATAGTCCTCACAAAACTCCTTAGAAGAGTCAAACGTCTTTAGTTCTTCCTACAACTAACACGGAGCCCAAGAACAGATCATGAAGAAAACTCAGCTAAAATAATAATAATAATAAAGCCAAGCTTAAAAATTAATAACTAAGTTAAAATTAACGAGGGAAAAAACATCAATCTTTTCCAAAATATATTTACAGGATTTCTCTTACAATTACAGTTTTAGTTTTAAGAAATTTAATCATAAATATTATCTTCTGTTTTAATTTATAGAAATGTGGAATTCAAAAACATAATTTATTAACTTCAATCCATCAATAAAATAATTCAAAGATAATGCATATTAAGGAACCAATTTGTACGGTACATTATACAGTTTATCGATCGTTTCCAAATTAACATTTTTTTTTTATCTATCGATTTTGGTAGAATTATTTCCGAACCAAAAATAAGTTAATAAATTAATTCATAAGTAATTTTTCTTAAGCTATGAGTTCTTTCAAATAATGTAAATATGTAATTATAATTAGAAATATTCACTGCAATAAAAAAGGGAAAACTTTTGATCGAAAAGTAATTACATTTTTAAAAACAACCATTAAAAAATCTAATAAACGAAAATAAAATTAAACGAGAAAATGACTACATAATAATCTGATATATTTTAAAATTGATTAGATTTGCTCTAAGCAAGCTCACAATTTTATTGGATTATTTGGAATTGAATTTTTTAAAATAAATTTTAATTATATTACTTCAAATGAAACAAATTAAGAAAAATAAAGCTCATAAAATTCAATTTTCTTTCATAAATCTAAAATATTGTGAAAATTTCAGAAATGCTTACATTTTCATAAACTTATTAAATTTCAAGAGTAAAATCTGTTCAGACTTATCCCATTGAAACACGAAATTTTAGAATATTCTTAGAAGTACAAGCTTTGTGGTCAAAAAATTTTATAATGTTATTAATAATTTAATAATGTGTAAGAAATCTACATATGTCGCTTATATTTTTGGTTGAAAATACAAAATATGGAGAGAAACAAATATTTCGAATCGGTAAACGACTCATAGCGCCCTCTTTGGAGTAAAAATAGAAGTAGTTTGGAATTGAGGTTTTAAATTTCACCACTAGGAAGCGGATTTTGACAGACTTTCTTTTTCTACATATTTAAAATTCCATCAAATTGTTACACATAAAGATATTTAAAATATATAAATTTTAATTTTAAGAAAATGTTTTAGCGTAAATAGCCCCTATTTATAAATAAATATTCATATGCACATCAATGAAATTGCGATTGTAGCGCATATAATTTGTAAAGTTTTAATAAACCCTCAAAAATGAGAAAAATCCTCAAAGATTCTAACAATTTACAGTTCTAATTAGGTAACAGACTCAAGTGATTTTCTATACATTTATACACATATTTAATTGTCACAGAATTATTTTTTAAAATAACAATTTATATGATATTATTCTGAAATGCATAATATTTAAATTTTATAAAATTGTTAATCAGTTTCCGAAATTTTTTAATTAACAGTAAAAAATTGCGTTATTTGTAATATTGATTTTAATTGTATTTCCATAATCGAAGGGCATATGTACAAAAGAAACAACCGGACTTCGAATTTGTATTTACATTTAAATCTTTCAATTTTAAAACTAAAACAATATTTACTATGTATTATATAATATTGTTCTTTATTATTTTCATTTATTTAGCAAGAATATGAAATCTGTCAGCAATAAATTTAGATATTATTTTAGATATTATTTAAAGTACTTTTTCGCGTTTTAACTTTTTTTTTATTAGTTATTAATTTTTAAACTTTTTCAAGACAAAAAAATATTATTTTCTATTGCGTAATATATATACTATGAATAATTATTAAGATTTTAAATTAGATTCTCAGATTTTTTTTGTGTGAATAAATCATCTCGAAGAGTAATGTTAATAATAGCTACTAGATGGCAGCACAAGACGAAATGTAAACTGTTTTGATGCTAATTAGGTGTAAAGGAGATTGAACAATTGGTACTTCCTCATCACCTCAAATCCAATTTAGAAAGCATTTTATTTGAATTATTTTGCGAACTGAAATCAATATTACTTCGAAAAAGTTTCGTTGTTTTATAAAGTTACTTTTCTCATAATTAGAAATAAGTACTATAATTTAGAGATTCTCTCTATTGATTGAAATTCGGTATTAGGATGTTTTATAAATTTGCTTTAATATGCTTTCCCGATTTTCAAAATAAATAAAAACCGGTTACTATTTTCAAATTTAATTAACATAGAAACATCACGTTTAGACTATTATCGTTATTTTTTTAAAAAATTATGAATAATTAATACATCAAATTTTAATTCAGTTGTTTAAATGGTATAATTGTAAGTTTCTGAGCACAAAATAGATTACATTTATACAAAAAGTAATGCAATAAATTAATTTTCATCGTGTTTAATACAAAATTTGAAAAATAAGTTTCAGAAAAAATTCAATAACCTATGAAGGAAAACAAAGCTATGGAATTTTTCTAATCAGAAATCGTTTTTAGTAAAGTTATAACTTTACAGAACTTTTAAATTGAATTTTACTTAAATAATTTTCTTTCCTATTTCTGAATTTAAATCTAGGCACAATGTACATGACATATACTTACATTAAATACGCTTTCGAGGTGATCGATGATATAAATAAACTAACAGGACCAGCACGAGAATATCAGCCTTGATCAAATATATAAAAATTTAATCAATGATTTAAAACATTCAGATATCAGTAAATGACTATAAATGAGTTCACCTGTAATAAACCGTAAAGGTCTGCATAATTTCATAAATACCTTTCAGGCTGACTTGGGAAGTCAAAATCGATTCTGTTTCCAACGCCAGTGTAAAACACTTACTTAAGATTCCTGCCACAAATTTGCAGACCTTTATTCAAATTTAAATTTATCGATTGACGCCTGTCAGAATATGTGAACACGCGTTCTATTGATTAAAAAATGACGAGACATCTTTTTTTTCTAGTTTCGAAATTTCTTAAAACTCTTACTAAATTTAATTTCTTTGCATATATCAACAGGAAATGTTGCATGTCACATCAGACCGGCATAGAAACAATAATACTTCAGACGTTTTTAAGTTGAAGATGAAATAAATAATCCTTTCTGTAGGTTGCGTAAACACAAGCGGCGACTAAAAATCTGTAAGCGAGGTCTAGCCACCAAATCTTGGACAACCGGAAGTTGGGGGCCTCTCAGGAAATGCAATATTTTCTCTTTTGATATGTTTTCCATTGGTAGCAAAAGATATATTTCACAAGAGATTCTTCAGGAAGACCTACTCCAAAAAGTCCCAAAGATAACAGAAATTTAAGAACAAACATCAATTGCAAGTTTCGCAAAGCTCTGTTTTGCTATGACATAAAGAAGCTGAGATTAACTATAAGATGCCATTTTCTGCTCGATTCCCTTGCTGATTTCGTTTTAGTCCATGTTTTCTATTCTTAATCTGAATGCCAAATAAATAGTTCGCAATTTTAAGTGTGGCCTGCGTATTAAGGCGCCATTTTGATTTATCATAATCCAAGACGCGACCACTACCGAATCAATAAAGAATAGGATGGAACACACATTCAGTATTAAATGGAAATGTAAATCAGTTTTGAAAAAATCTTCAATCAAACATAATGCTATCAAGAAGCATTACTTTCAAAAATACCTATTCAAGCCACTAACTTTTTTTTTTCAAGTTTCTCATAGCCTCTTCCCTTTCCTTTATTCTATTTTTGTACTTGAAAAACTATTTTCAGAGACTTTCAATCGTTGCCATTTGGATGCATTTTTTTCTGAAATATTTGAATATAATTCGATAGTTTTTTGTTCGCGATTTCTATCCCAGTCGTTTCTCTTTCAAGAGATTTTCATCTCACTTTTTTAAATTATGAAATGGTAATATAAAACCATTTTAACAATAAATTTTATCAGACTTAAAAACTTAATAAAAAACTTTAACTTTTCGTCTAGACATAATGATTATAGATAAACTTTGCTGTTCTTACTAAGAATCTAATGAGATTTGATTTTGTTGATTGTTTCCTAGGTGCTTCAAAAACTTAGTCCTCTATCCGAACCTTTACAAACAGGCAACAGAATTTTTTTATGTAAAAGTATCCGCCCCAATGATTATGTAGATTCAGTCGTGGAAAATGGCGCATATTAATCGTATCCCTCATAATTTTATATTTGCTATTTCATTTGCTTATCAGTTTGATTTTAATTTAAATCTTTTGCAAAAGCAATTATCTATATTTGTATTCAAACATAATTCTTTATTAGAAATACAAATTGTATATCTTTGTGCCAGACTGATTCCTAAATAGCTCTTTCCTAAATAAAGAAGTTTGTTATAAAAATACTAGTATAAAAATTATAATTTATTTGCATAACTATTTGAAAAATAAAAGATATATCCTGTTCTTCCACTTTATTAATAACCTATAAATTGCATTTTCGCCTCCACAGAGAAAACATAAGATAATTCTAAACAATATTACATTTTTTTTTTTTTTTTTTAAAAAAAATTCTTTCAAAAATAGTTCTGAATCTCAGTTTCTTTTGAAGTCGAACAGAATTAAGTCACGATTCAGTGGTTTCATCTTTTATTTCATATGACACAAGGAAACTAATTTCATCTTTAGTTAAAATATGACGAAAATTTAGAACTATCTATTACTATCTTCATTAGTTACTACGTATGAGCAAGATAATATCGATCAAAAATAGAAATATCCGAACCTGTTTTCATGAATTTCGTAATAGGTTGAATTACCAATGCATTTGCAAAACACTATTTACTATGTTAAAGATCAAGGAATAAAGAATCAAGGTAGTATTGATAATTTATTTATTTGTTTTTTTTCCTATTTGAAAAAAATCAATAATTTTTATGTCCCTAAATTAAATATCAAACACTCCAACGAAATATACCATTAAAGTATGTGAGCTCAATTTCTGCGAATTCTCAGAAACCTGAATTTTCCCATATTTATTTTGCTTTGTATTACTGATACACAGAAACACGTTTTTTATGCATATCTTTCAATCTCCATCTAAATAGACGTCAATTCTCTCCCCATAAACTAAAGAACATCCATTACACGAAGAAGTATAACTATCATTCTATTAACATATTTTTTGTAATAGATTTCTTTCATTTGTTAATTGTTTATCGTTCTTTGACGGCGGCCTTCAAACTTCTTGAACAAAATGCAATGACTCAAAATGCGTATTGATGAATACAAATGGAAACTCCGGTTAATTGACCAGGAGTTGTTACTTACGTCGGCCATCTTTTGTGAGTTCTGTACTGGAGGATGGCATTGTCGAAGAAGAACAACTGGACGAGGGCTGAATGGAAGTCGAGGGTCCAGAATTGGAAGCAGGTCTAACACCAGGAGAACCCAAGACTGATCCCAAGAGATTGGAGACTTGGTTTCCGGAAGAAGTCAAAGATGAAGTCACGGAAGAAGATGTCAGTCTCTGGTGCAACAAGGGGTTGGAGACAGCCATGTTGCTGACGCCATTCTGGAAGAGACACGAGGAATCTGGTATGTGGAAAGAAGAAGATGTGACCCCAGTCATCGTGTCCATTTTGTGTTGTTGTTGCTGCTGCTGCTGTTGTTGTTCACCAAATTCCTCCTCCAGCTGTTGTTGGAATTGCTGGACTGAGAGGATAATCGAGTCTGTATCTTCTTCTTGGGCTGTCTTGGTGTTGGCCTCTCCATTCGAAATGACGGCAAAGATGCTTTCGAGTTCAAAGGAAGGGTCCGAAATGTGTCGAAGAATCTCTTCTTCTTCTGTCTCCGGAACCAAACCGTGGAGATCATTTTGGCTGAGTTCCTGCAGAACGTCCCCCGCTTGTTCCACCACAACATTCGGCCCATTGTCCTGAAAGAAAGAAAGAAATTACATTGTAAAGGAATGCAACATTCACCGACATTGGTTTCCACTTTACAGCAAGTAATCAGGCTGAAGATTGTTTGAAGTAAGATTTAACTCGTATTATAATCAAAACTTTCCTGTTTGTATAAGTTGGCATTTGGACTAATCAGATGTTTGGACATTTTTCGGTTATTGACATTTTTCATTACCAAATGTCGGTTTTATTGATTTACAATTCTTTTATTGAGACCAAATAATTTATTCTATTGTTTTAAAGGATGAAAATAAAAATGGTAAAGCAATAAAGGAAGAAAAAAGACAGCAGTTTTTATTCTCATCGCGAAAAAACCAACAAGTGTATTAATGAAAAGTAAGACCTTTTTTTACAACTTATTAAAGAATAAACATTTTTAAATTAGCATTCAAGGAAAAAATTAAATAAAAATACATCAAAGTATTTTTTTTTAAAATTTGAATTAAAATTAGAAGAAACGAAAATTTTTTCCCCTCAGTTAACTATAAAAATGCAGGAGTCTATATTAGTGTTTCAAAATTCAGGTATATTTGAGCTGCTCGATAATAGTTCACAATGAAGAATTATTTCGTCATTTAAAAATAAAGTCTGATTTTTGTACAACAAAAATATTACAGTACACTCGATTTTAAATTACATTCTCCGCAAAGTTTAGAAGTTTTCATATTAATTTAATGAAAAAACTTTGTAATAATGTATATTTATTTCACATCTGGCGAATCAATTATTATTTAATGAGTTTTCGGAGAAGATTTCTTTCGTGGTAAAAACTTTGTTTTTCCATGCAAAGAATAAAAAATTATAAAACAACGTCTAGGTTTACTCAGACGCGCCGTATAAGGAAGGAGGATAAGGGATTGTTGTAAGATTACCTCAAAAGTTTGAGGGATTCGGCAAGGATAAAAAAAATGTTACGATCAAAAAATGTAGTTTTGAAGATAGATTGAAATATGAACAATAATAAATTTATGAAAATAAATAAGTAATAAAAAATAAAATAATTTTATGAAATATGAACTGTGATTGAAAATGATATTCCTATAGTAAATTTAATGAGTTAAAATTTAGAGTGAAATAATTCTTAAGGAAAAGAATAAGTATAACATATCAATTCGTGGAGACAATGAGAAATGAACTATAGATAAATAGCATCAATCAAACAACTGAAGTAGCAAAAATAATATAACTATTTTTATTCAATTAAATATGTAGTAAATAGATTTTTAAAATGATTTTAATTTTTGTAAATTTATAAATTTTTTTTTTTTTGAAGGGAGAAGGGTTTGAAAGAAAAAGGCATTCAGAATTTAAAAGAAATCCAACATTGGAATATATGTCGATTAAATAAAGAGCGGCGAATTACAAAATCAACAACTTTCGTGTATTCTCGAAAAATAATTTTAATACATTTTGATGAATATATCAACTTGGATAAAAAATACGAATTAAAAAAAAAACACTTTTCAAAAGAAAGTTTAATAGTAGGAATTTTAAAATAATAACTTAAAACGCACATCAAATATCGAATTATTTATGCATCGCATCTCAATATAGCGGAGTTATTTGTTTTCGATAGAAGACATTCCATGTATTAAAAATTCACTTTTAAAAAAGCGAGCGCTCTCTCAAAATGTCAATAACTATCAATGTTCCAGTAATCATAATAAAAAAAAAAGAAACATTTAGATATTTTACATAACTTTTTTGTGTGTAAAATTATAATACATACAAATATAAAAACTAAAATTTTATAATTTTCAAAACAACAATGCCCTTTAAGAAATCGAATGAAAGCATCCATTTATTTATCCGTCTATTTTATTGAGAAATGAACGCAATGTTGTGTTTTTTAATGCCGAAGCGAGAGAAATATCAGCATTTTTTTCCCCATTTCAGAAGCAGGTTAATGTAAAAATAATTAATATTTATTAAAATCTATGCTACAGTAAGACCTCGCGTAGCTCTTTGGGTGTGTTCCTACACAACAAAGAGCTAAATGAAACGGCGTTAAACACTTATCGAAACGCATAAAATGCACAATTAAGCGTATAGTGAATAGGGAAGAACACGCGAACAAAAATAAATGCATTTTACTCTCTCTCTCTCTCTCTCTCTCTATATATATATATATATATATATATATATATATATATATATATATATAAATAAATAACATAAACTACATAACACACAAACATGCACATAGAAATATAATGGCACAATATATCCCACGAGGATTAAGTGCCAGAAATTAAAACTAACCAAGCAGAAATATAAAGCTCAATTTTGTAAAGAAGGTTCCGGTTCTTCTTTATTATAAGAATTTGTAGAGTTTTTTGATAAGCTAGAAACTTTAATTAATTAATTAATTTTTTGCAATGCCCCGCACGGGTAAAGCGAATAAAGCTACCAGCGCTTCTGCCCAACATAATTTACGAAGTATACACATGCAATGCGTATGTACGTACGCTGCACAAATGTAAGTTATGTGTATCATACATGTTAATATATGCACGTGCTCAAAAAGAATACCAAATAAATATAAACGTATACACCATTCATTCTTCTTTTTTTGTTCAGTCTTTTTCAAAAGGTCAATGGGCTTACATAGGAAATTGATTTCTAACGAAACTAGCACGATAGTGATTATATTTTATTAACGTCGCCCTGAGAAGTAACACGAGGGCTGTTGGCGATGGATCTAGTAATTTTTAACCACGGTCAAGCGACGAGGACAACACCTGAGTTGGCGTCTTTATCTCCAAACTTTCACACCAAGCCAAGGGGAGAACTCGGAGCCTCGAAAGATTCAATGTGCCTCAGTGCCACTGCATGGCAGGTCTTTAGCGACATCAGGACTCCAATCCCCGACTCGACGGGAACGCCGGCCGCCATTAGCCTACCGCGGCCACAAACTGATAAGGAACACGGCAAAATGCAAGAAAATGAAAAGTGAAATTTAGCTAAGCGAAATGACTATGTTATATAGAATCAGTGCTAATAGAGGAAGCGCTAAGTGAGATCTTAACAGGTAATTTTGTCAACCTAATAAAAAGTCACACAAATTTAATAATGCCGAATATGATACATGAAACTTCAACGAAACTTTTTGAGGCTGAAAGAGAGAGAGAGAGAGAGAAAAGCATGTTGTTTTTGAAAGAAATCTTAATGTGTGAGAAATTTGGAATATAAGAGTTCAGAGAAACCATACCAATTTCAGCAATTAAAAGAAATCAGTTTAAAAATATACTGAAGAAATCTATTACGTATATAAGTCAAGACAATTTTTTTTGACTCAACAAAAAAAAAAAAAAAATTGAATGCTTCCTGAAAATATCCGTTCTATAGGAAAATTAATTGCCTAGAAAACTCTATAAGAAGACGTAATTAGACTTTTAAGGACCCCTCCCCCACTATTAAACAGATTTTCAAACAAATTCTTTTTTTTAATCGTTATCTTAAAGAGCTTTTTCAGGAAGAGCTTCTGAACTTTAGTTTGAAAATTTCAAACGTATTTTAAAAAATGGCCAAAGGTTACAGATATATGGATGCCAGCAAGTTTATGCGAACCAATGTTCCGTTACATAACAACACATATATGATTTGTAACTATTTAAACCAAACCTTTCGAATCCAAAAGACTTCGCGGGCTGCTTATATATATATATATATATGTATGTATGTATTTATACCGAATATAATTTAAAAAATTGTCTTATAGTTACAATTGCTAAATTATTAGCAATCAAAAGACACCGGGCAGTCTGTCTGTCTTGAACCATATGCTTCTGGCTCATATATAACAGGCTTACTGCAAAAAGACTGGTTGCTGCTATTTCGTATCATCCGAGTGTCGCATTCCCTCCCCGCGTCTAGTAATGCACTCCCACGCTCTGCAATTGGTTTGCTGATTAGGTATACCTTGTGTGTCACCCACTGACACAAGACGGCCAGCGCGCTTTTTAAAATGAGCTCAGCTTAGTAATTGTTTGTTAACGTGAATACAAAAGGAAAATTGTGACGATAGTTGAGTCAATATACTGAGATATTCCCATAGGAATGAGATACGATACAAACGACTCAGGATGGAATGTTCTTTGGTACATTAAAAGTTTAAATTTATGTTAGGATGACCCAGCTTTGCGGGATGGCCAGGATTGATTTAAACTATTCCAAAAAGCTCAAAAATGTATCAGATATAAATAAGACTGGATAACCAAGGACTTTAAGTTAAAGATTTAACCAAGGTATGCTTATTATGTTTGCATAATAACAATTCCTTTCATCAAGTGTTAGGAAACTACGGCCTACTAGCTATCACGAACGGTTATCTCGAAGATTTAAAATTCTGCAAAAAAAGTTCTTTAATTTCCATCACTATAAACTTTGACCACTCATCATCACTTTTGATGAACATTATCCCTTCAACAAATAAAATTATCTGAATATCAGCTACAATTACAACTTAAGTAAATAACAAAATACGTATTTTATATGTTGTTTTGTCAACATATAAAATTAATTTTTATATCTTCATTGTCACGATATAGGTCTATTGAGTTAAATTGCCTATAAGTTTATTATTTCTATTGTATGAAGTTGATTAGAATTGAAGAGTTCTGAAATTCTGTACAATTTTAAGAAAATATAACATTCTTAAGAATGTTTAAATGAATATCTTTGAATAAGATCTTATTGTAGGTAATAAATAAATTAATGCGGCTTCTTAAATAACAAATAAATGTTACGTTTTTATTAAATTGCAAATAATCGAATTTCAAAGTGAATTTTTTTTTATTCACATGAAAGATAAGTTAGAGTTTTCTTTTCTAAGGGAATGTTTTTTACCAAATGATGGTCAAAAACTTTGAAAATAGAAACAATCTTTATTTATTTTTGTAGAATCAGTACAAAATATTCAAATTAACATAAATAAAGAATTTCGATTGAAATCGAATTGAAACTTTTATCGTAATAACGTATATATAGTAAAAAATAAACAAAAATACTAATAAAAACAAAATCGATGACGAATCAAAAAATATTCATTAAAAAAAAATTAAATTTTTTTTGAATATTTTGAATTAAAGGAGAATTTTAAATGAAACAAGAAAAGATGGCATTCTTCCCGTTTGGAATGAAAAAAACTGTTGTCAGGATATGAATGAGGTGAAATTCTCCATCATTTTGAATTAGTATAAAAAGCTGCTTTTATCGAATTCCAGTTCTGAGATAACTATCATTCAGAATGTCATACTTTCTCATAGGAATAAATAGATTCTTGATTAAAAGGCTATGGCATTCCATTCCCAGCAAACATTCCAATTCAAGTCCCAAATAATCAACACGCAACAGATATAGGAAAATAACTCGTTCTGGTATCTGTTTGGTGTGATATATAGTTATTTGGATGTATTCTATACTTGCTTTTTTGATAAAAACAAGTTACTTAGCTAAAATATTAGAAATGTGAGAGTATGGTTTATATAGTAAGAATCATGTATTTTTATGGAATTTTTCCGAGAATTTACAAAAAGGCGTAAAGTATATTTTTTTTATTAGTATAATTGTTTCTACCAACGAATCAATTAACACATTGTCTTAAAAACTAGTTATTTAAACTAATGATAAAAGCAACAGTGACTGTTTAGAGTTTGGACTACTTAATTTATGATAAAAATTCCGAAGTTTTCAAAACAAAACACTGATTGTATATCGAAAAAACCATCTTATTAGTTTCCCATCATTATTTAATACATCATTATTATACATTATTATAACACATCATTATTATATTCATATAATAATTATAAACTATTTTATTATTATTATTTGTGTGCGTTTTTCCACGTCATATATTACTTGAAAGCCTTAAAAGTCGTTCTCTATTGAAACAAAATGAAAATGATATTTTAAATTTCATTAAATGATTATAATTTTTATACAATAATATTAAGGTTATAAAAGATAACAAGATACTGAAAAAATGGGACATTAAGTTAAGTAAATGCGCTATTTTAGAGAAAGATATTCAAATTAGAATTCGAATCTGAGAAAGAACTTTGAGATATCTATGATATTGTAAAATTACAAAAAAGATGTACATCTCATTTTAATGTCACAAATATCTTAAAATCAGCTTTTTGAAATTTAGATATAAAAATAACTGCAAAGGAATTCTTGAAAAGTCATATGATTTCTACTTATCCATGTATATATATTAGAAAGGAACTTTTTATAACTTAGAGTTTATCAAAAAATGAAAATCTTATAAAATCTATTCCATAAATTCTTTTACTGTATTTTGCAAATCATTTCATTATACAGCATGATATCAAATATTTGAGATCCTTTACTTTTTACAATGCAATTTTTGAACTCTAGATTTTTTTTTTTCTTGAAAGTTTTTTTTAAAAATGATTTTGAAAAATTATCTAATTTCGCAATTTAAATGATCCCACGAACCTTCCGAAATCCCATTTGTAAATTATTTTAAATTGAGAGTTGAAAATAATATGCAGCAGCGATAGATTTAAGCCCTAAGAAAATTAAAATCAATTTTTCCTCTCTGCATTCCTGAAGATTGAGAAAAACGATCTAATTTAGCACCAACTTTCTTTCAAAATAAATAACAAAAGAGAAGCTGAACACCTGAAAACTCTTCAACCATTTTCATCTATATAATGGATGAATCTTAATTCTGAACAACATAACAACAAAATGAGACAAAATTCAAACGGATCACAAATTGCTTAAAAATACAAGAAGTTTTATACAAAATAACTCATTGTTAAGCTCGTTTCACAATCAAAATCTCTATTTCCAACAGCTCTCTTTGGTCGTTGGTTCGTTTTATCTCTTTCTTAACCGACATGTATTTGAAAATACAAATTATCATATGATGAGAATGATGTCATTATTAAAATCAAGTTCCTTTTTAAACGAGTTTTTAAGGAAATCTCTTCTAAAATTAATGGAACAATGATATAAAATATCGAAATGGGGGTCTCATTAAAAGCAACAATGAAACCTCTGTCATTTTGATTAAGTGTTCCAAAAAAATCCGAGTATTTTTAATCACAAGAGGAGTATTAAATACTTCGATTTCTAATTCTAATTTATTTACTTTTATTTCTCAAGTCGCAGAAATATTTGCTCAAGTAAAAGGGGATCAGGAAAATATTTGTTCCCACTGAAAGGAAATTTAATTGAACAAAAATAAAACGCCCCGCTCCTTGTACAGCGTTCATTAAAACAAATTCGAATACTCCACGCTTGTTATTGTTTCCATCGACATCATTAATATCATAAAAGAAGCCCTGGTGATCTCCTTTCTGTGAATATTATTTTACTTTTACGGGCACTCATTCATAGTTTCGAGTGTCTGTAACAAAACAAAGCATTAAGATTTCAAGAAAACAGTTTCACGCACGTCACAGTGACGACGAAAATAATATTTTGGGATTCAAAGAAAAGTTTTTGAAAAGATACATTCCATGAGCACACAA
>BMAW01021515.1:277356-300717 GCA_019974015.1 Nephila pilipes | reverse complement strand
TATTAGTATTGTATTTATATCACGGCGAGTTTATTAAATGTTGGAAATGAGTGCCAATTTTCGAGATTAATCTCATTTTGTATCAATTTCTTAAGTTTAACATTCATACGCCTTTGTACTATAAGCCGTAGTCATTTGAAAGAATTAATTGCAAAAGCTTAGTTAGAACTTTATTAGGAATTAATAGCAAAGGCTCAGAATCAGAATCTAAAAAATAAAAAGATGGACGATCTACTTAAACTCGAAGATGGTTTCTTCGATGTTGAAGTTAACAGATGCGATACTTCGGTTATTGAAGAAACCAAAACCACACAATTTTAATTGTAATTCACCTTGTGAGGTATTTTTGCGTATATGTAGTTTAATAATATCAAAGGACAATAACGCCCGAATAATACATAATTTATAAGAAATAATAATCCTAAATCTTTAGTAGTCATCCGATAAAAAAATATTCCGAAATTGTTTCCCAAATGACAAATTTAAAAGCACTCGATTTCTTAAAAAGTTTTTACACTTTAATCTTTGAAGAAAGAACTCAAAATATTTTTAAACGAATGGGGAAAAAACAACAACTAAAAACAAACAAACAAACAAAAAAAAAAAAAAAAAACATAATGGGCACCGAAAGAATAAAATGCCAGGAAATGAGCGAACACGAGCAAATTTCTTCGGAGCCTCGAATTCGAGATTTGGGCAGAAAAAGTGGTGGGTTGGACGGTAGAAAGGAGCCCGAAGAGTTGTGTTTACGAGTTTTCTAAAATGGTCTCCTTCGGCTAAATCGTCGGCCAGACTCGGTATAAATAGCGACTTCGGAGTCAGCCCGGGGAGTCTGAAAATCATTCATGTGAACTGAAACTTGGCTACATTTGAGATTAAAGGTCAGTCTTAAACTCAAGAAATTGCACAGTTTAGTCCACTTGGGAAATTTAAGAGTCAACATGAAAGAAAAATGCCACTGAGGTAATTCAAACGTTAATCTATAAGAGTGAATAATATTTATACGTCAATAACAGCATTCTAAATTTATCTTTAAAGGAATTTAATCCCAGAAACCATTGAAACGGATATGCAGGACCTTTATTTTGGTTTTAGAGGACAAAATTTAGGTTATTATGGAATTTTAATGGATTACATACTGTTGAATGGTGTTACGAACTTTGATGGACTGATAATTATATTAATCAATGATTTAGTTTTATTTTAAATACATTTATAGTAAATTCAAGAATTAATTTTTTACTAAGCAAGAAAATTTCTGAAATCATATCATTTAGGCTACTTTTTAATCTAACTTTAAATCATATGCAATTCTTCATGGTTCTTTATTTCAAATACTGGGATATAATAGCTTTTAATTAGCTTTTAAATGAACATTACTTTTCAATCTTTTCTTAATCAACGATTTACATATTTTTTTTTTAAATTAGAGATGATTTTTCGACCTTGAAACACTAATTGAATAAAATAGTTAATTAATTTCAAACCAGAGCTTTCACATCATTTAATCTTAAAATCATTGAGGAAATGTTGACCTTATTATTATCCCTCTATCAACTTGCTAAATTTAATAATTATGTTAATGCGCTCTTTTAACTATTATCAGATGGTCAGTTTATTAACAATTCGTAATGTTTTCCAATTACTTATTAAAGAGCTATAAAATAAATTCAACAGCAGTGGCTGATTATCTTTCTTTTTTATTTCAATTTTTTAACTATTCAATATCATTTAAGCAATTCTCCATGTTGTATAACAGCATGATATGCTATGAGCATTTTCATAAAAAGATTGTGCTGCAGCCAAGTAAAGATGATGAGCAAATTTCAGTTAGGAAATATAGCTCAATCTACAATCTCCGAAACTGTTTATTTTTAGTTCCTTCATCTTAATTTTGTACAATATGAAACGTAAAGGAAGATTTATATGGTAAAATTTTGTGAAATACAACGTTTCAAACAAAAATATTTTCCGATCATTTTTAAGTTCACATTTTTTTTTTAAAATTCTAATTACAAATAGTTAATATACTATCTTACAAGTTTATTTTTGAAAAAATAGGAAGGAAAAAAAACATCTTTGCTTTCAAAATAATTTTTTTTTTAAATTGAGAAGAAAAACAGTGATATTGTTTTCAAATTTTAAAAAAGGCTTTTTTTGTTATGAAAAGTCATCTATTGAAAGTAGCTATAATACCTTGAAGATATATATTATAGCTACTTTTTTCAGCTATATATTATAGCTACTAAATCGTAAGTTACAACTTTGAATAAAATTTCAGTTGTGATTGAGGCTCAAGCCAGCTGAATAGTTATTTAATTGGACATTTGAACATTCTTAAACGATTACACTGTGATCAAACATTTTAACTCGACAGCGTTTACAGGATGAATTCTCAATCTGTGTTTCGTAACAAAATTCAATAACCAACATTCTTAAAACAGTCATGAAAATCAAAATGTAAATAGGTGTCTGCATGAATAAATGAGCTCCAAAAGTATAAAGACAAATACCGGGAGAAGAAAGGTTCAAACACGGATGAAATTTCCCACTATAAAAAGATTCAGGAATAAAGATTTCGCTGAAAAATTTCTAGAATGCAATCTACATTTCAGTCTAGTATTCGTTGCGCGAAGATTTGGAACAGAAAATAACGATTTCGCAGAAAGCTTATTCTCCGGCTGAAAGTTAAGTCAAAACTTTAAAAGTCGAGAGTTAGATGAATGGTGTAGAAGAAAAGAAATCTACAGTTGAATCCAAAGGTTTGTTTCCTTTACTGTGAGCTACGTAGGAAGTTTTGAGCGATTTTTCTGTTTACGAAATTGGAATGGTAACAGAAACAGTTATGAGCCACAGGGGTTGGCTGGCTCTTAATAAAATACAATTCAGAATGACTAAATGGGGTCATTGATATATTTGATCTACTGTGGTACAACCTGAAGTAATACAACAATACTTCTGTAATATTTGCAACTCCTATAAATAACAGTACTGTAATCTGGTACTTCTTCTATACAGCCCTGTCAGTAATAAGGCGTTTTTATACCGGCTGACAAGTCATAGAAAATTATATTTTATGCCTTCTATTTCAATGGAATAATGAAGGATATCAATATAATAAGTACATTTTTTGTAGTTTTATTTATTTCGTGTGTTGAACTCTCTATTTGGGTGAACTGTATTAAATTTTATACAATAATGCGTTGCTTCTTCCCCTTAAATGACTTATTTTTAGTGATTTTCCAGTAATCCAGCGGTACTGTGGTTCGATACCTCACGGATTACTGAGAAAGTACTGTATTAGATTTTGCTTCCAATCTCTTTATATGAATGTAAATGGCCATTAACAGGATACTCGACAAGAAATGTATTGAAATGAATAACCTTTGATTATAAAATAGAGCTCCTTCTGCAGTGAAATACTTAATAAACCGAGACCGTCAATGAAAATACGGTTCTATAATTTTTCAAGCGAATATGTCTTTTGACCATAAAATAACTAAACTGGGAATATTTAAATGAAGCGCGTTATTTAAAAAAAAAAATCGCATTTCCTCATTTCTGAAGGAGAAAAAGAGCTGGATAAATTAAATACTGATTTTCAAAACTCTATCGCTAGGGGCAATGATGTACTCTTCCAAAAACATTGTTCGGCTCGGAGTTGCCATTAATGTTCAATATATTATTATTAAAAAAAAAAAAAAAACAGTATGAGTTTAAAAATGTTTAATATTATTAAATTATTTTTGCGGTCAATCAATTTCTGTAATGAAATTTGGAATGTATCCTCGTTCCATTCGGCTAAAAAATTCTTTCACGATATATAATTTCTGTTTCATGTAACAGATCGCAATTCTTGGCCCAATCAACAATTTTGCTACGGGACATTAAGAACAATATTCAGAAACATAAATTTAGCCAGACTTTGTTTGGTAATAGGTAGATTGTTAGCAGCCGTATTTCAAGCGAAGGACATTATAAAGAAAATGAGTCTGAGCATTTTCATGACATGTAGGTTGTATGAATAGAGAAGTTCTAGATTCCGATGTTATGAAACATACCGCTTATTCATTTCCGAATTTAATATATTTGAGATTAAAAAAAAATGAGGAACGATTTAGTATTTTTATAGTGTGTATTTAAACTAAACAAATACATAAAGAATCCATATTAAGTTATTTAAATTATTATCTGAAGTAATCTATTAAAATTCTACGCAAAATAAATTTAATTTCAAATGAAACGTATGAACAGCATGAGTTGGCTAGAATGATTTTTGGTACCTCACAAACCCGGAACAGTTGTCCCAAGTCAGCTGTGCACGTGTGAAAATTCTAAGTGCGCCAAAAACGGTGAGAAAGATGCCAAAGGAAGTTCTGAATGAACGTAGAATCGCGTGGAACACTGACCTTGGATGGCACCTCGTTGAGATTCCAATAACGGGACATTTCGCACCGTTCGATTTCGTTAAGCATTCCTCGGGGTCGAGATGCTTACATGCATTGTTGTCGGTCAAAGACTAACTATCCAATAATCCAACTTCGCATCCGAGGGGAAATAACACAATTCAGACGACACTGACATTTCTCCTGTCACTCTTTGAGCGGTGTAATTTGTTACACAAAGGAAAAGCAAAGAGTTCGATACTAAAGGATCTTCGTCGGATCAAAAAGTAACCCCAGATCGTTTCTTAATCCTTTCGCCCATGGACAAAGATGTATTCAGATATCAGTAATTCATATGTATAATCATTAGCAAAGAAAAATAAGAATAAGTGTTTTCCGCTCAAACCGTCCCGGTATTTTTCTGTCTATATTTACTTCCTAGATTTTCCTATTCATCTCGACTTTCTGTTTACTCATTGTACATATTAGAGTATAAAAGTTTTATACTAGAGAACAAAATTTTTATCAGCATCATTCATACAATGTATAACTAGTCTATGCGTTAAAGTTTATTCCACATACCCTACATAACGAAATTATCGTATTTTTAATTGTATAAGGAATCTCCCGATTTTTTTATTTGAGGGGGGGGGGGCGGTATTCGCGTACCTTCCTTTAACCAACATCCGTTTTAAATTTCTGATTTTATATTTCCTTTCCAACCAAATGAAACGTGATTAGGCAAATTAGATGAATATTAGAAATGTTATGAATGGATGTAAGGAAATTCATTTAAAAGCGACGGAGAGATTAATTAAAAGTTAGTCGTGGAATTAGTAGTGAGTAGCCAGTGGTTGACGTATGATAGAAATTGCGGTTTAATAAATGATTATTGGTAGAAGGTCGACTTTGATTAAGGGGTCTCAGAACATTTAAAGTTCAAAATTTTCGATTCGGGGGGGGGGGGGGGTGGCCGAGCTTCATCTTTTCTCAGCATTGTGGTCCAAAATTTTAGGGATACGACTATAAGTTCTAGTTATCGGGAAAAACTAAACCTAGTTTAACTTATTTTTTCAATGTCTTTTTTAAACATTTCCCCCCAAAAAATGTGTAGCTTTCGTGTAGGGTTTTCCTAAGAACTATGTATTATATTAGTTTGAAATTTTATACATATATGTTTATGACTCATTCATCACACACACACAATTTTTAGACAAATGGTTCACAGAAAAAATTATATATGGATTTTAATTGTATTTTTTAAAATTTAATAATTTATAAATAATTAATTATATTAAAATTTTTTACAAGTATGTATAATTTCAAAAAACTAAATATTTTTTCTACTAAATAAAATTACTTTTCTATATTGTGATCAAAGTTGTACTTCAGAATCTTTCGCGCAGCAAAAAGTTGATTTTCGTAATTTTGAAAAAGCGTCCAATTTTTATTTCATCATAAGTTTTAAAGTTTTTTTTTTCTTCTTTTTCAAATTATACAAAAATAGGCGATATAATGTAAATACATATATGAATATTATATGATAAAAGTTTCAAATTTCTGCGCTTGGTTTCATTGGTAAGTTGTTATAGGTTTGAAAAATGATATTTTTTCGCAAACACGAATAACTTTTCAAGTCCTGAGAACCCTTACGGGTTAATTTTAGAGTGATTTTATGTAGGAAGAATATATATATTCGGGTTTCCTCTACAAATCTTCAATCTTAGCGATATAACTTGCTCAAACAGGAGTGATTTGGTAAGCTAGATCTTAAGAACTGATTCTAAACTAAGGAGCGTTGAGAGTTCGTGGCATAGAGAGAGAGAGAGAGAGAGAGAATATATATACTGCATTTTCAAAATTTAAAGAAATTAATTATCTGAACTCGATTATTATCTGTCTTTCCTCTTCCATTTGCCTTAGTAATTAAGTGGTTATTTAATATCGAAATAATGCCAGTAGAGTAAAATTAAGATAAAAAAGATATATAAAATAAGATATATTTTGTAATTCATCATTGAAACCATTACATTCCTCATTTCTCCAGTGGAGAACCTAACTACAGTGACTGAGGCCCGGTGCGGAAATCTCCCTGGAGACCCTCTTATGGGAGTGATCACCAACCAAAAGGTTAGCACAAATTTATAAATAACATTCATTTAACTAAAATTAAACAGTTAAAATGATTTGGAAAAAACAAAAAAAGGTCTTAAGACTAAAGAAAAAAAAAATACCTACTTCTAGCAGACAAATATCTACAAATTTTTTAATCTATCATTTTTTATGTTTTCATAAAAATGAACTTTTTTTTTTTCAGTAATAAAAAAAAACCTAATAAAAATATTTGCAAGCTTTGATTTTTGAAAATTTTTGAAAAGCTTTATCGAAATTAATGTGTTTTTAGCTATAGTGTTTCAATGGAAAAGACTGCCAAATCGTTGAGTCTTACTTGGCTCATTGTTAATCGAAGATAGCTTTTGATCAACTTCAACTTTGAAAAGCTTCTGTCGTAAGAAGCAACTAAAACACACACTGTCGAAAAGTCTTGAGTGCCAAATAAAAGTCAGGGACTGATTCTTGGAAGTCCATTTCTACAGTAAACTTTAACATTTTCGGTGCAGACTACTTTTCAGCTTAGTCCTTCTCAACTTTTCCTGCTTGAAGATGACGTCTAAACCGTTTCATTTCTGGTAAGATCTCATTTTCTTCTATCTCATCAAAAGTTTCTGCGAGGTTTGAAATCGATTCAAGAAGTCAACTTAAGATTTTTTTGGAGCCCTCATCTCGGCGAGCTACTGTAGCGGAAAAAGGGTTCTGGGGGTTCTTGGCCCTTTCGGGCTTTTATTCCCGAAGGCATCCTGCATCACTCTTATCTGATGGATGGCCAATGGGTGTTGGCCTGAGGCTTGTGATGTTGCAAGATTTGAGTTTCGAGGAATTTAAAAATTTGTTTATATTTCTATAATACTATCCATATATAAGACTGTTCTCTATTTTTGAGACTCAATTTTTTGGCAACAAGAGTTTCCTTATATACGTTATAAAATATGGTGATGCCTTTTGCTCATTTCTATTACCAATCCATGCAATTAAATATATTCACCAACCAACATAACATTTTGACTACAAATACTATTACTCTCTAGTATTTGTAGTAATTGTATGAGAGTCTTCAGTAAATACTGAATAAGGTTTAGGCATGTAATTCGAGTGACTAGATCATTTCAACAAATAATAGGACGTATTTTTCAAAAAGTGTAATTGGATAAGCTTTCTCCATCGATTGCGAACGTTTCTTATCGATGAAGTTATAAGTTTTTTTTTAAAGACGATTCTTCATTTCTTAAAAAAAAGTTCACTATACAATCTTAATTATCTTTAGGTTATCAACGGTGTGAAAATTAACTTTTATAAATATAGTAATATAGGTATGCGTATAAGAATTTCTACTAAATATACATTTCTATACTTCTGTTGCACACACACACATATAATTTTTGAGATTTTCTGTCAAGAGCGACTTACCACTCTCATTTCATTATAAATGTTTTCGTAAATGAATGCTCCTGTAATTCAACAAACTGGATTAATCGACCTTGAGCTATCTTTCGTTTATACTAATACAACTGATCATCCTCAAGCTGTTTGTATGATTACTTTTAACTTCAAAAATTTTATGCTCTTAATAACTCGTTTAGTCTAACTGATTTTAAGATAATGGGTTTGCGTCACTCAACATTCAGTCAACGTCTTTCAGCTGCTCGCTAATTATTTTTAACGATTACTTAGTGATAGTATATTTGATTTTGAAAGAATAAACATACTGCGATAATTTTTTAAAGCCTCAAAGGACATTGTTCTCATATATATCAATGTAACATTAATCTTGTCACCATTTTTGAAGAGGTTGATTTTAGGTACAAAACTAAACGCGTTTAAGACCCTTCGTTTCAGTTAATTTAATAAGTAAGTATTTTCGGGAAACCCATCACAAAGTACTTAAATTAATACTTTTTTATGTATCATTTTTAAACCTCTTCTGTTTAATGTAATTAATTAAGTGACATATGATGCTTTTTTAATTCAAAATGTAGAAATGTAGAACGTAGAAAAGAAGACTTTATGTAAGAATATTTCATTGCGTTTATTACATAACAATTTTGAAAAACTATTTATTTATATTTTCTCAACACTTTTAAGTTAAAAAAAAATCTTTTTTGAACTTAAGTTAGAGAAAACTAGAACAGAAAATTAACTTTTATGAAATTATTTCCGCGTACACCTTAAAAAACTGAACATACTCGAAAACACGGCAGAAATTAAACTTTCTCTCCAAACTTCCGTACGACATCAAAAAGGGAGCTAGGAGCCTCCACAGATTTGACGTGCATCAGCCCTGCTACACGGTGGGTTTTTAAAAGTATCAGGACTCGAACTAACGACTGGATGAAAATAACGCCGGCCGCGAGTCCGCTGCTACTTCAGCAGTACGTACTAAAAGGCTAGTTTTATTCGTAATTGTTTAATTACCTTTTATTACATTATTAAGAAATATTCGAACGTTGGTTTTTCATGAAAAAAAGGAGCATTTTATAACAGAGGAAATCGATATTTTCAGACATTTTCATCAGTAGAATCAGGTCTCAAAGGGGAAAAAAAAAGAGTACAGGCTTTTTATGCACTATCTTTTATTACTAAAACAACATATTTTTAACTAATTAAAAAAATTTCATAACTTTAAACGGTACATGAAATGACAGAGCGAAACAGTTTTTTAAAGCTGCAGTTGTTTACTGAACTTCTAGAGATTAGCGAAAAATAGAAGAATGTTTTTGAAGGTAACAAAATCTAAAATTCCGGAATAGAAATATAAATCTTCTAAAATAACATTTTGAAAGATAAAAAAAATTGAAATAAAAACCGAGGAACTGATCAGATTTCACTTAAGAATTTTTTCCGGAACCAGAGTTGCTCAAAACAACATCAGATTTCCTGATTTTGAGATTCAACCAAAGCAATTGGCTCAATAATGATCAGAGAAAAAAATTGTGTTTTCGAAATTCTTCTACTTCCGAGAAAAATTAAACAATCGATCGAATCCTCTTATGTCCAGTTTTAACGACATGAAAGTGCTCTGAGAAATGCTCGACTGTTTCTGATTCAAGAACGAGTATTATTTTTAAAGGATAAATTTGTGCTATATATAGTCGAGAGAATATATTTTTTTTGTCTCGGAGCCATACATTTCTGTACATTCATTTTACAGTGATTTAGTCACTATACACGAGTTTCCCGAGTAATCTTTACATCGAAAAAGTGTAATTATTTTAAACAGCGAAGAAAATCTAGAAATAATTATTTCTCTAGTTTGTATTAATATGAAAATTATTATTCAAAAAAAAAAAAAGCATTGATAATTGTGTGACCTAAAGAAAGACTTTTCTGGTCTTTCAATATTTTGTACGGCATGGATATTTCTATTATAGAGTCGATTTCTGATGCTCAAGAAATCACCTTCACTCAGCTGGAGTTGCCAACCGTCATTATTTTAATCATAATTATAATTTTTTGAGCTGGTATTTCTAGTTCATAAACTGTTCTTTTCTAGATCAATCAAATATGGCCATTTCCATTCGAAAAAGTGCCTTTTAGAATATTAGTAGCGCTTCTTTTCGCCATTAAAATTAATTTTAGACTTATTGTAAAGAATTTTTAGTTGGTGTAGCAAGCATATATATATATATATATAGGGTTGAAAAACAATGCAAACAAAGGAGGAAAAAAAAAAAAAAAGAAAAGAAAAGAAAGAAAATGAAATATAACATTTATAAATACTGAATCTGACTTGTGATAGATTAGCTGGTTAAGCATGTTTCACAAACGCGACATTCCCTAAAGAAAAATGTTATATAAAAACATGGAATTTCCATAAAGTTCAAACCAAACAAAATGCAGAAAGACCACATTGCAATATAAGAAGCTAAATAAAATATATATATAAATAAAGATCAAACGTCAACCAATGAAAGGTAAAGAAAAATCTAAAAATTTAATCATTCACATCAAAAAAGATTTTTTTTAAAAAAAACCCTACATATATAATTTGCTTTGCAAAAAAAAAAAAAAAAAAAAAAAACGCATTTGTTACTAACATACTATGATTTTTCCACAGGTTAAAACCGGAAATGTAGCATTGCCCTATATCAGTGAGAAAAAGCACTAAGGCAAAAAATTTTTTAAAGGCTTTCAAACAGCAAAAATAAGGGGAGATTTGCACCATTAAAAAACAAAATATAAAGAGAAAAAAGACTTCACATTTAAAAAACAATACAAATAAAAAAAAATTAAATCAAACAAAAAAAAAAAAAAAAAAAAAAAAAGAAAGAAAGAAAGAAAAAAAAAAATCTAAAAATTATAATTATTATATTTTAAATTACTTTTAATAAAATTCAAAGGAAATTCTGCATTTAAGCAAATTTTCTGAAACACTTTATATATTAACCCATAATATTCCTCCTGTGCAATGACCCGGAAAGCTTTTTACTCCTTTTTAATCGGTAACGTTTAAATTAAAGATAACATTTATTTTCGTTTAAAAAAAATGTACAAATAGAGAGAAAAATAAAAACGCGACCCTACAAAAATAACATATAACTGATGGTATTTGCCAAACATGTATTTAAAAGAACCTTATATCAACGGTATCAACTTTATACTGATTTATCAAATCATTACGCTACAGAAGAAAACAGAAGTGTGACCTTACAATAAGTAAAATACATGATTATCAATGGAAGGTGCTTAATAATTTCTTAAAGATCTCGTTATTTATATCCTTTCATTAGAATTTTATAAACATTTTTAAGGTAAGGAGGAAGATAAATGTGTTAACTTCTGCAGTCAATGCGTGACAAAATAGTAGCTTTGCCTCACACACACAGATACACTCTCTCGGATTTTTTATAATGTCATCTGTATTCACATTATTCGTAATTGAGCCATATTAACAAGGGAATGTGATAAAAATGTTACTTTATACCACTTGAGGGCAAATCATGGTGCATGGTCCAGACATGGAGTATTGGATAATTGCAAGTGGCACTTCCATCAATTCCTGAATGATGTATCGTGGTGTGGAGTTTGAAGCAAAGGTTTTACGAGAGCTTTTTGTGTGTTTGAGCTTTTTTTTTAAAAAAAATTTGTATGATACGATATACGTATGATTTATTTGTTCTTTTTCAACTTTTTTTTAGTTTTGTACTCCTCTATATTTTTTTAAACATTGAAAGACTAGTGAAATCCAAACAAGCCCAAAAGTCTCGTTATTGGTAAGCAATGTTTATGTGCTGAAATATATATTGTTTTACTCACAATAATTAAATCATTTAAAAAAAATGTTGATTAAGTTAATAAATATACTTCTATTAAAAAGTTATTAAACATACAGGGCCAAAACTCCTTTTAGCAAGCAGAGAGAGAACAGATAAATCCAAGTTTCAATCTGATCTCCCTCTCTGTGCCAACAAGCTGTAGTCTAGAGTTACCATCACTAAACGAGGCTCTCTCGCAGTTATAGTACTATCATGAAGTGACCTTCCTATCATACAGATGATCCTTCCTGACTATTGTAGATTGATGGTTCATTAAATTGATGTAAATTAATTAATTTAACTGAGTGATTAAATTAGTCTTTTCCCTCCCCTAAGCGAAAAGCAGATTCTCCATTTACCAAACCTTAGCCATAAACGTACGACGGTATACAAAGTGCTCGAGTTATATGGCGCATTTGAACTAGTCTATAAAAAAATTAGCGCATGGTATACAAAAGGTTGATCACCCCTGCCTTATACAAATTAGTCACTTGATTAAAAAAATACCAAAATTACCTCTGATTTCGAAATACGATAGAAAGGAACGATACGAGTTGGATACATGGGAAGCGTTAGAATTTTTATATTTGCATAAAGAACTTCTCTGTTTCTTTTTTCAGAATTTTATTATTATTGGATTATTGATAAAAGTGAAAAAATTACTTACAAGCCATGAGAGATCTACTGTCTTCCCTGATGCATCTTGACACCACAGGTTGTCGTCCGCTATGAACGGCATTGCCTACGACAATCGAACACCTGTAACAGAAAGAAAGATACATTTTTAATTTAATTATACTGAAAACAGAAAAAACGTTAATACGTTTAAATTAAGTAAACACAGAATTCAGAAGACTTCTGACTGAATGCTTGTTTTGCAATGAATGGTGCACTAGAAGCAACATGAAGACTATTGACGAAGACGATTTTCCACATCATTGCCGTACATTTGCCCAATGCATTCCTTAAATATTAAAATTTTAAAACTCCCAGAAATTGCCAAAACAACTTAAATAATAGTCTGTCTTAAATTTTAAAATTAACTGCATGAAACAGCATATACCGAGCGATAAGCGCCGATCCTAGCAAGATTACCAAAATCGAAGTATTTCGACTGCGGTCAATTCCTAAGAGTGTGACCGCAGGGGAAACCAGCTCGTCGAAACTTTTCCCCCAAATCAAGAATATTTTTCTAAGTCTCGCTAAGAAAAATCGAGAACGTCCATCAACCAATGAAATATCTCGAATTTTTCAGCCTCTCCTTTCCCCTCCTCCAGTTTCTACTTTCAGATAAGTTCATTGGATCTCAATAATCCGTAAATAAATTCTTAAAATTTTCTCTTTCAATTAAGTACGATACTGTAAGTTTTAATTTAATTTTACGATCTTAAACATTGCACTGTGTGTGGGCATTAGAAGAGCTGCACTGATAAAATCTAATTCCTGTACTGATCGGAGATATAGGCTTGATTGGGCTAAGTGTTCCAAAAATCCTTCAACCCTGCTAAGAAGTGAAGACTTTCACTCCCATAGATTTTATGTGCTTCAGCCCCAATACACGACGGACCTTAGAGCCCAAAGCAATGTACAATTAAAATTAGATATTCAACGAGTGCAAGAGGTTTGATGTTTACTCTCAATTTCAATTAAAAAAAATCACTGAAAATAATTAGAAAAACTTACCCAAACGGGTAAAATTGGTAAAGGGGGTCAAACTCGCTTCGGTTAATAGTTTCTAATTAAAATTTCGGTAATAATATACATTATAATGAGCTATACACTAAGTTACTGTTTTATATAAGAAGTCCTACAAGATATTGTACTCGTGTCCGTGGATGAGGCAAAATATACAACAGATTGTCTCAAAGTCCCGAATGACAACAATTTCTAGCCTTAGGTCTGTAGAGAAATTCCAGTGGGGATAAATAAATGTGTGGGACAATGTCAAACTTAAAAAGGTTCGATAAAATGTTTTAGGCAGTTAATGAATATGCTCTGAGGTGAGTGGAGTGGCAATTTCTACAATTGACGTAGGTTCTTGTGTTTTCATGTTCTTGTAGTGACTTGATCTGAGTCTTGCCAAGTGGAATGTGAATCTCGAAATTCATTTCTTTTTATATTTTTGCTTCATTAAATTAAGACGGTTTTAAATACGTTCTTGACGAGTAAAGAATTCAAGACTAATCTTATAAGAAACCGATATAAATACCAATATTTGATTTTAAGAACTGCATTGTCTTAAGTAAATCAATGCCATGTTTAATTTTTAAATTAAAATTTTCTTTTGTGTCTCTTAATATCCAACTTTCTTTCAGATTTGAATACAAAGGGGCGTATTTCAAAAAACAAGTTTTGCTATAACTTAAAACCAAACATTTCACTACATATATAGATATCATTTTAAAAATAAATGCCTATTTATTCAGATTATAGATGTAATAGTAAAACTGTACTTTTCATTTCTAAATACACTTTTAATTTTAAAATAATCGAAACATCGTTCTTTATTCAACTCTTTATGAGACATGAGGACAACGTCACCATTCAGTGAAAATTTGTTATTTCAATTTAGGTATATGCACTTCTTATTTATTTAGTAAATACATCTTTCGAATTTTTTCTAAACTATTATTCTTAGATTTTGAAGTACTGTATGCTTATTTTTTTTTAAAAAAAACATACAGTATTTATTCCTATTTTTTATCTACTTAAAATTCTAACAAAAAAAAGTAACTTATTCCATTCTCAAGAACAAGTTGATGTTGTTAAATATGATGACAAATCATATATAAGCGATGGTTTAAACTACACTTTCCTATTAAACATTTTCATTTATATCCAGTCCGGACAAAAAAATGGCGAGGTAAACAAATGGTCATGGTCGCGGACGGCGGTTTCCGTCGAGTCGTGGGTTCGAGCCTTGATGCCACTAAAGACCCGCCGTGTAGCCGAAGCTGATGCATGCTAAATCTGTCAAGGGTCAAAGTCCTCCCGTTAGCGTAGAGTGTAAGAAGGAGGTGCCAGCTCAGGTGTCGTCCTAGTCACTTGAAGGATGTTCAAAATTACGAGGTCCATCGCCAATAGCCCTCGTGTTGGTTCTAGTGCGACGTTAATAAAACCAAACCAAACTGGACAGTAAAAATGGAAGTATATACATGAAATATAATGCATCTTTAAATTAAGTTTCGGCTTAATGTGACCTGAAGTCAAAATTTATAATTTACTGATATGTGGCTTAGAAAATATCACTATTCTTCTATAAAAAATAATTATTGTAAAAATATTTTCAGAGGTGAGAATAAGTTGTATTTAACCGAATGAAGAAAAATACTGCGTGGAAACAGAAATAAAACGATTTTAAACATACTGTGAGACAATTTTTATGAGAATTGAAATAAACTTTATACGTAATTACGAATACTTTTTATGTAACATTTATTAAAATTACATTTAAAATATTCACAGTTGTTCGTATAACTTAAGATAAAGATCAAATATTAAAATACCAACCAATAGAATAAACTGTTATCAACCCATTGAAAAAAAGTTGAGGACAAAAAGAAAAAATATTTCAAACCTTCTGTGAAGCAATTTGTTTGAGAAAAGTTGCGAATATTTTCGACTTAACACTAATTAAAATTACAGTTAAAACACGTTGCTATTCATAATATTTAAGGCGAATATCAAATATTAAAATACCACTGAGAGTTATTATTTTAGAGGCTAGAATAAACAGTAAGAAACCGAATGGAGAAAAGTACTATAGGAATAAAAAGAAAGCAATTTCAAACATACTGTGAAGCAATTTTTTTATCAGAAGTGAAATATAACTTTATACAAAATTATAAGCACACTTTTTCGACTTTACACATCAATTAAAATTACAGATAAAACTCACAGTTGTTCATAATACATAAGGTGACATCAAATAAGAAAACATCGATATAATGATATCGAGTTTTCTTGAATATTAATGTGAGATTTCTTTGTTGACCACAAACCGCAATTTAATGACACGTAAGCAAAAAGGAGTGAAAGCACAATATATATATCGAGAAGTATACATCTCTGTATCTCTCTCAGCAATTAATTTTCGTATTATAAATTAGTTTAGTCTTTATTAACGTCGCACTAGAAGCAACACGAGGGCTACTGGCGACAGACTTTGTAATTTTGAACCTCGGTCAAGTGACGAGGACAACACCTCAGCTGGCACCTCCCTCTCCTATCGCATTATAAAATTGAACTAGTATAAAATCAAACCGATTCCACTCGTTAAAGCCACTATACACCTTTAAATCAGCTTCATTTGCTATAAGTATCACATTAAACTCTTTAAATTTCATCATAAATTATATTTGTAAATTCTCTCTTTTTATGACTGAATTTAGTATTAGGTAAACTAACAAGAAAAATCACTCTCTAAATATTTTATTGCCGTGAAAGTTGATCTAAATGGAATTATTTTTCGTTATCTCTAATTTTCCTATCTAGGATCGAAAATTTTGACAGTCTTAGTATTTGTAAAGAAGCAATTAAACATTTTTTTTTTTTTTTTTTTGCTTTTATAAGATTCGCATAAAACACTTTCATTTAATTTAAAGCGAATTGCAGTATAATTTTTTTTCTTTAAGCATTTAATGAAAACATAATATAAGTTTTATATATATATTTCAATAAAATAACAGATTATAAGTAGAAAACATTTTAGAACTGTATTATTCCCTTTTTATATAATACCATAAACAGTTGCATCAACTGATTTTATTTCACAAGCAGTAAAATATATTTCAATCTCAAATATTAAGCAACAACAGCTTGTAGTAAAATCTATATCAATAGAATTTTCAAAAAAGATTATACCAATTCTATTCATCTCTCTCTCGCATGGTTTTCCGTACTCTTAAGATTTTATCTTCTGTTATGAAGAAGCAATGAAATAAAAATTAAATCAAACTTTTTTTTTTCTCAAAACTTTATATAAGCTATAAACATTTTCGATATTAAAACCATTTCGAATGCGCTGTATTTGTATTTTTAATACTCAAAGAAAGTTCTTGAGTTGTTTTTTTAAGCTGTCACATCGTTAAAACGAAATCATCATCCGACATTTTTCACAACATACTGTTCATTATTTTGTAGTTAAAAATATTTTTTCAAGGCGTATACTGTCGATAAATAAATTTTATTGAATTTGTATATTTGTTTGATGTGCAGTGGTAAACCTATAAACAGCGAAAAAGGTTTGACGTCTTAAAACACACCTTCAGATTTCTGGTAATCTGAGACATCAAACTGGTTATCAATTTTCATTTTATGATATTAGTATTAAAAATTAGAGGGACATCTGCTGATTCCATAGATGTATTATTTATGATAATTTGATAAATACAGTGCTGGAAAATTGAATTTTAAAATTGTAAATACACGTGCGCAAAGCCATTGAGGAAAAATACTTTTATTTACGTTTGTCCTTTGCATTTGCGTATAGGATTCCGGCACACTTTTCTCAAATGCTACAGTGCTGATATTTTCTATAATACACAAGGAATACAATTTGTTTCTAATAAGCCTTTATAAATTTTAGGTATAGCATGGTATTTGTATGAAAATTAAGGGAAATGTAATTAAAAAAAATTAAAATTTTTATTACACTTAAATTTTGATATCAAGCTTCTGATCGATTTGTAGGATGTTATGTTATGATTATAAGTGCTCTGCAAATTTTCAAAGTTACTAATACAGTAGATTTTATGCAAGATATACCTAAAAGTAAGTACAAGTCTAACGAATTTAAATACGGCTATTGATAATTAATTGATCATATGATATGCATATAAATGTGAAAATGTGATTTTCTTTGCGTAAAAACACACACACACACACACATATATATATACAAGTATACAGATGATTAAATATTAAAAAATACAGGGTGTTTTGAAATTCATTGGAAAAAATTTAAGGATTGATAGAAAACATCTAAACAAGCAATTTTTATTATACAATGCACAGGCGGATAACAAGCATAAAGTACGAGTTTTCTTACACATTGTCATTTCTACCGTGGATTTCAGAAGGCATGGCGATGTACAGTAATCAGGAAAAGTTCATACCTCCTGAAATCCACGGTAGAAACGACGATGCATAAGAAAACTCGCGCTTTATGCTTTCCATTACAACGCCGTCAAGCGATTCACCTCTTTCTTTCGGCCTATACATTGTGGGGGGAAAATTACTTGTTTAGATGCTTTCTGTCACCTCTTAAATGTTTACCCATGATTTTCGAAACACCCTGTATAACACTTCTATAATGCACATTAAATTTGATCGAGGTCCCATGCCCTCCCGTTGGCGTGGGGAGCAAGTTTAGAGGGGAGATGCCAGCCCAGATGTCGTCCTCGTCACGTTACAGAGGCTCAAAATTACGAGGTCAATCGCCAATACCGCTCGTGTTGCTTCTCAGTGCAATGTTAACAAACAATCACAATCTAGGGCTTTTAGTTTTTATAAAAATGAGAATTATAAACTTGGAATAAAATAAATTCATTTTCCTTATCGAAGACATCACTTACTATCACAGAGGAAAAAAAAGCAAAGAAATCTATAATTGAACAGTGCATGTGTATAGTACAATTTTATGCTAAATGTATGTGAAGTACGACTGAATACGAACTGCAAGGAATTGAAATTTGACAATGATGAAGTAAACAAGCAGCTTTCTTTTTTGTCCTCCAAATAAAGAAAATAAACGCGTTGGTAGAGTTCATTCGACAAATGAAGCCACTTTTCGAAAACATTTTTCAGATGGGAAAAAAAAAAAAAGATTTCTAAAAGATGGTTTTTTTTTTTTTTTGCAGAAACTCACCAAAATATTCAGTTTCCAGTGACCCGGAGAATTTTCGAGAAAGAATTTGTCGAAAGGTCGTGTAGAAACAATTTTTTAAAAAACATGTTGGGTAGATTTAAATATCAATTTCTAAGCTTGAAACTCTGTTAAAAGCGTCGGAGGAATGATCGCGAGGTAAAATGGAAAGAACCGAATGCGATATCATTTGTTATTTTTTTGCAAGTTTAAGGTCATGAATGAGTAATCGAAGTGTTTTTCGTTAAAAGTAATCAATCACTCGAAAAACAAATACAATCTAAAATAAAGTCATTCCAATATTATTTATAATGAGGAAAAAAAAAAAAAAAAAAGGAAAAAAATTTTTAGCAACATGACTAGAAATCGACGTAAATAAATGTGAACTAAAACGTAGAAATATTGTTGACGTTCTATGGCTTTCTATGTCGTCTTTGAAAGACATTTGCAGAGATTTTGTAGAGCATGTAATGTTATCGAATGCCAGTTAAACCGAACATCGAATTTGACAGAGCTTACGTGTGTGTGTTCCGATTTGTCGCAATATTTAGTATGATTTAAGTGAATAAGGATTTGATATCTTGGCAATTAATGTGACAACAGAATTTATCGGCGCAAAGATAAGGTGACCGACAGAAGAGAATATACGTTTTTCGACTTCCATCTAACTATTACACCAGGATATGAGCTTTATATTATTTTTGTAAATTTTTTAATGTTAAACTTTAATAATAAAAATAATTGTTGAGAACTGCTTATCAAAGTTCGCCTTGATCAGTTGCTAGAATACGACCACCATTGTTTGGACTTAATGAACAGTGTCATTTTTCGGCATTGGCAGCGACGAAAACATTTTGTAACTGTAAAATGATGAGAGAACACTTTGTACACTTTCACTGATTTTATTCTTATGGCGACGTGTTCCGCTAGCGATCTAGCATCATTTGGAACATTGTTGCAAATGAATTACATCTTGTACAAAAATTGGAAATGGAGGGGAATTTTAGAGAGGAGAAGTGTCAGGGTGTAAGGAGTTTGTGGGTCGTCCACGAAGTAACTCCTTCGCATGTTAAGTTTTCTCATATGATACACGTCGTACTGCGTGATAGAGATAATTAAACAAGTAATGTCAACAAATAATCTATTCAGATGATTTATTATTGTAATTTATTAAGATACTAAAAGTAGGTATTTTTTAGGTACCACATTTTTAATCAAGAACCCCCCCCCCCCCTTTAATTGTGTCCCGCTTTTCGAATGTTAAAATCTGGTCACTTTACGCAAAGAGCCAGAATATCTTAGCAAATACGCTCAGGTTCTCACAATATACAGTCATCCGATTTCAATGTACTAAATGTTCATAAACAAACGACGAATGATAAGTAATACATGAATGCACAGGGAAAACAGATTTTTTTTTTCAAGTGTTCAGTATAATTTCCTTTTGTTACGTCAATCGAATGTTTATAACGCCAATTCGAATCCTGCCAAACACGTTGTAAAGTGTCAGTGGTAATTGATTGTACAGCAGCAAAAATCCGTTATTTAAATTCAAATAAATTTGTAGGTAATGGTGGCGCATACGCTTTATCTTTTACAAACCTCCAAAGGAAGAAATCGCAGGGGGCATATTAGGTGACTTCGGGGGCCAGATATGTAACATCAAGTCATCGGGTCCACTGCGACTGATTGACCTGGGAGGTAGTTGAGTGAAAGCTTCTAAATCAGCTTTCGTGAAATAGCTTCCTGAAGCCCACCTGTTTATACACATTTTTTTCTTTGTATTCATGAATTACTTATCAGTCTGTGTCGTTTATTTTTGAAAATAGGGAATTTTGAAATCGGATGATTCATTCTAATAGCCCTATATTTGTTCTTGGTGTGCCGCAAACATGCTTATATTCCAGAAAATTCTGGAATAATTATGTCAGCTTAATGGTTACCTTTTTTATTCCTTAAATTATTAGTTTTGTAATACAATATTGAAAAAATATTCAAGAACTCATTCGAATCAATTCATGTGTTTATAATTTTGAGGTATTTGTTTCATACACCGAACAAATGGCTACTATTACAAGTCAAATTTACGTATAATCAAATTTCTTTTAGATTCTACAAGTGTTTTTAGCTTAAAAACTACATATTCTTCTAAAAGTAACTTATTCTTCACTTTTGCATTCAACTTTTAAATTAATTTCAATTAATCACTTTTTTTTAAAAAACTTTTAAACAATTTTAAATACTTATTAAAATATAAATATTTTATAAAAGATATATTTCTCTTTCATGAAATATTAGCATATATAAAACTAACTGAACATAATTACTTACTTTTAATACAATTAACACGAACAAATAATATAAATAAACGAAATCATCATTGATTAATTGTAATTAAATAAAAAAAGATGTTATTTATTAGATGTTATTTTTGTTATTATTATTGCGTATTAAAATAAGATTCTTTTCAAAATAATTTCCTGATTGGAGCGCTTTATTTATCATTTTATATAGACAATTGAAACTCATTTTGTAACAAAACATTAATCAGAAATAAACTTTTAAAAATATTTCCAAGTCATTTATCTAATAAGGTTCTCTTATTCAAATGATCGGAAATTTCACCAATCTTTAATCAAAGAAGACTTTTTCACTCAAATTCTCTCATCTGTTTCTTTAACTCTTTCGAAATTAGTACTAATTAAAATTGATTTCTCTTCGAGACTCTTAAAATGAATATTATTTTTTAATCCATATTCGCTTGGAATCCATACAACATAAAGAAAGTATTTCCAGTCTGCTTTTCAAAGCATTTATGTCATCAAATTTCACTTCCTCTTAACTATTATGAGTTATAAAAAATATTACTGACTAATACTATGCACATAACAAATGAATAGAATTTAAAATTACATTTTTAACTCAAAGTTTTAATATTCTTCATAAATTTTTGTTTAAAAAATGAGTAAAACTTAATTTGATCTCAAAGAATCCTGAACATGTAAAAACAAGCTCAGGACATGATGATCATTAATTATAATTATTCATCCGTACACTAGAATGGCAGTGCGTAAACAGGAACTTTGAACATAAAGCAACAAGTAATAGACTGCGTGAAATAAATGTCTTCAATTAATTATACATATAATACAGGAAAACATTAATAATAATTATTAATTATTGTAGTTTGCGCTGAAAGACTTTGCTAAAAACCTATAATATTTTTATTATTGAAATTAATCATCAAACCGCGTAAACACATTGATAAGCACACATAAGTCTCCACTTTTCATTTACGTAAAGTTTAACATTCAGAGCATTCTATTTCTCGAGTAATATCAAAAAAAGGAAAAGGGGGAAGTAATTGCTGAAAAGAAGACGTAAGAATGTTTTAATTAGTTAATAATTAAAGTTCTCTATTAATTTATATTTTTGACAAGCGATTTTCAAGCGTTCGTGAGCGTACATTTTCATAATTTTGATATTATGGTTTGAACAACAAAAGAAATTTACTATAGAATATCGTTAATTAGAGTGTAATTTTTTTTTTAAAAAAAAATACTTATTTAAATACAGAAGTATGTAATTATGATATTACGTACATACTGTTTTCAAATAGAATATAATAATAAAATTGTTGCTTCTTAGCGCTTAAAAATTAAATCAGGCTCCAACTGCGAATAAAGAAGTAAAGAAAAAGATTTTTTAAAAAACTTTGTCCAAAAAATATGTTTACACAAAAGATTAATAGAGATAAAATACAGTGAAATATACGAGCAAAGTTTGAATAAAAATTACATACGTATAATTCGAACAAAAAATATACATACATATTTCGAACAAAAAAATATACATACATATTTCGAACAAAAATTATGCATGTATATTTCGAACAAAAATTATGCATGTATATTTCGAACAAATATAATGAATGTATATTTCAAAAAAAAAATTATACAAACATATTGCGTTTAGAAATTAATTTGCGCATTCTAAATCCGCGAATTTTTAAAAAAATTTTTTAAGCAAAATTGTAGAGATATTTTTAAAGCACTTGGACAAATAAAAATTTCCATAACTCTACCACCTTCTATTTTTATGCATTCTAGAAACATATACTATTTAATCCAAACACATAATTATACCCAGAGATTAATACAAACACTTTTGTCTTATTTCTAACATGTTGTATTATTATCTATTTGTCTAAAAACTTACACACTAACACAAATGCACTGAACGATGTGCCCACTTACTGAAAGTAATGAAATTTTATCTCTCCAGATAAATATTTAATTTCGAATAATGAAAGTTAAAACTACAGTAATATGAGATTAAGAAACGAAATATAATTAAAGAAAAGTCTACTACTGAACATTAATATGTAAAAGTTAATTATTCATGATGCTCAATGGAATGTAGCAAAAAATTACATAAATACAAGGAAATGATACTACTTAAACTAAAAAATAAGATGGTTAATTTTCCAGTACAATTCAAAGATAAGATTAAACTAGGAGTTTTATGAGCAGTTTATTAATTGACGACATAAACAAGAATCTATAATAATATTAAATAAATATTTGTTTTTATAGAAACCAAAATCAAGAAAAAGTTTAAAAATAAAAAAAAAAAAAAAAAAAAAAAAAGGGGGAGGGGAAATTTTAATTAAATAAGAAATTAAAAAAAAAAAAATAAAAAAAAAATTGAAAAGAAAATGGAAAAAAAAAAAGTGAAAAAA
>BMAW01021515.1:220347-277331 GCA_019974015.1 Nephila pilipes | reverse complement strand
TAAACTTTTTCTTGATTTTGGTTTCTAAAACAAATGACTAATATTATTATAGTTCTTGTTTATGTCGTCAGATTAATAAGCTAATCATAAAACTCTATAGTTTAATGCTTATCTTTTGGGTGTACTGGAAAATTAACCATCTTATTTTTAGTTTAAGTAGTATCATTCCTTGTATTTATGTAATTTTTTGCTACATTCCATTGAGCATCTTGAATAATTAACTTTTACACTCTATATAATAATTAGTAGACTTTTCTTTAAGTATATTTCGTTTCTTAATCTCATATTACTGTAGTTTTAACTTTCATTGACTAAAATTAAATATTTATCTGGAGATAAAATTTCATTACTTTTCAGTAGTGGGCACATCATTTCCCAGTGCATTTGTGTTAGTGTGTAGGATTTTTAGACAAATAAGATAATAATACAACATGTTAGAAATAAGACAAAAGTGTTTGTATTAATCACCAATTGCTTATAATTAGCCATGTATTTGATTAAATAATTATATCATTTCTAGAATGTAAAAATATGAAGAAAGTGGTAGAGTTATGGAAATTTTTTTATTTGTCCAAGTGCTTCAAAATATCTCTACAATTTTGTAAAATTTACTAAAATTCGCGGATTTAGAATGCGCAAATTAATTTCTAAACACCCAATATCTTTGTACATAATTTTTTTTTTTGAAATATGCATTCATTATGTTGTTCGAAATATCATGCATAATTTTTGTGGAAATATACATGCATGATTTTTTTGTTCTGAAATATGTAGTAATATTTTTTTGTTCAGAAATATATATGTATCATTTTTTTTATTTGAATTATACGTATGTAGTTTTTAACAAGCTTTATCGTATATTTCACTGTATTTTATCTCTGTAATCTTTTGTAAACATATTTTTTGGACAAAGTTTTTTTATAAAAAAAATCTTTTTCTTTGCTTCTTTGATTCGCGGTTAGATTTGATTTACAATTTTTAAGCGCTAAGAAGCAACCAGACATTTTATATTATATTCTATTTGAAAACAATTATGTACGTAATATCATATATTACATACTTCTGTGATATTAAATAAGTACTTTTAAAAAAGTGCACTCTGATGTGATGTTCTATAGTAGATTTCTTTTGTTGTTTAAATATAATATCAAAATTATGAAGAATGTAGCTCACAGACAGCACTAGAAATCAATAAAATATAAATTAAATAGAGAACTGTTATTAACTAGTTAAAACGTTCTTTACGTCTTCTTTTCAGCAATTCTGCTTCCCCTTTTCCTTTTTGATGTTACTCGAGGGAATGAGATGCTCTGGATATTCGACTGCATCGATGAAGTGGAGTTATGCTTATCAATGTGTTTACATGGTTTTGATGATTAATTTCAATAATAAAAAAAATGTTATAGGTTTTTAGCAAAGTCTTTCAGCGCAAACTACAATAATTAATAATTATTATTAATGTTTTCCTGTATTATATATAATTAATTGAAGACATTTATTTCACGCAGTCTATTACTTGTTGCTTTATGTTTTCAGTTCCTGTTTTACGCACTGCCATTCAGTGCTGCAGATGAATGTATAATTAATAGTCTATCATATTCACAAACTTGTTTTTTTACATGTTAAGGATTCTTTGAGATCAAATTAAGTTTTACTACATTTTTTAAACAAAACACCTTGAAGAATATTAAACTTTGGGTAAAAATGTAAGTACAAGTCTATTCATTTGTTATGTGCATAACATTATTGTATTCAGTAATATTTTTACAACTCATAATAGTTAAGGAAGTGAAATTTGATGGCCTAAATAAGCACAGAAAAGAAAGCAGACTGAAATCACTTTCTTTTATGTTGTATGGATTCCAAGCAGAATATGAGTTAAAAATAATATTCATTTAAGAGTCAGAAGAAATCAGATTTTTTTAATTAGTGCTAATTTCGAAGAGTTAAAGAAACCTGGATGGGAGATTTGGGTAGAAAAGATTGTCTTCTTTGATTAAAGGTGGGTAAATTTCGTCATTTGAATGAGAACCTTATTAGATAAATGGAAATATTTTAAAAGTTTATTTCTGATTGTTTAGGTACAAAATGAGTTTTCGGTATCTATATAAAATGAAATAAATAAAGCGCTCTAGAAATCCAAAATTCTCAGAATCTTTATTTTAATACTATGTAACAACAAAATAGCATCAACCATTAACATCTTTTTTGTTATTACAATTATTAATCAATGATGATTTGTTTATTTATATTGTTGTACATTTGTTGAATTGCCGTAAAGTAATGAGTATATTTCGTTAGTTTTATATGCTAATATTTCTTGAAAGAAATATATCTTTTATAAAATATTTGTATATTTTAATAAGTATTTAAATTGTTTAAGTTTTTAAAAGTAGTTAATTGAATTAATTTAAAAGTTGTGGGCTAAAAGTATGAAGAAAAGACCGTTACTTTTCGAAGAATATATAGCAGTTTTTTAGCTATACTTGTAGGAATAAAGAACAGTTATACGTAAATTTGACTTGCCAATAGTAGCCATTTCTGTTCGGTGGCAACAAACAAATACCTCAAATTATAAACACATGAATTCGTTCAGATGAGTTCTTGAATATTTTTCAATGACCTTATTACAAAACTAATAAATTTAAAGATAAAAAGGTAAGCCATTAAGCTGACGCCATTATTCCAAATTTCTGGAATATAAAGCATGTTGCAGCACACAAGAACAAATACTAGAACAATGGAGATGATCATCCGATTTCCATTCCTATTTTCAAAATAAACAGCCTGGCAGACTGATATAAGTAATTCTTGAATACAAAGAAAAAATGTACATAAACAGACTGGAAGCTATTTCACGAAAGCTGATTTCCTCAACTACCTCCAGGTCAATCAATTCGCAGTAGACTGCCGATGACTTGATGTTACATATCAATTTGAAGTCTCATACCACTAAGTTTCTTCCTTTGGAGGTTTTGCCAAAGATAAAGCGTATGCGCCATTACCTACAAATTTATTTGAATTTAAATAACGATTTTTTGCTGCTGTACAATCAAAATTACCACTGGCACTTTACAACATGTTTTGGCAAGTTCGGAGTAGCGTTATAAACATTCGATTGACGTAACAAAAGGAAATTATACTGAACATAGCTCTGTTTTCCTAATGCATTCATAACCGTACTTATCATTCGTCCGTTTGTTTATGAACATTTAGTACATTGAAATCGGATGGCTGTATATTGTGAGAACCTGAGCATGTTGCTAAAGATGTTCTGGCTCTGCGTAAAGTGACTGAATTTTAACATTCGAAAAGCGGGACACACGAATTAAAGGGGGGGGGGGATTCTTGAATTAAAATGTGGTACCTAAAAAATATATACTTTAGTATCTTAATAAATTACAATAATAAATCATGTGATAGATTATTTGGTGACATTACTTGTTTAATTATCTCACCTCCACGCAGCTGACGTGTTATCATAGAAAACTTAACATGCGAAGAGGAGTTACTTCATTGGACGACCCACAAACTCCTTACACTAGTATATATCTAGAATTCCCCTCATTTTTCAATTTTTTATTTGCAAGATATGGTCATTTGCAACAATGTTCAAATGATGCTAGATCCTTCTTGTGAATAAATCGCCATAAGAATAAAATCAGTGAAAATTAATACAAAGTGTTCTCCTCATCATTTTACAGTTACAAAATGTTTCTGTCATGCCAATGCCGAAAAGCTGTACTGTTCTGTTCAAGTCAAACAATGGTGAGATACGTATTCTAGCAACTGATCAAAGACTGAACTTTGATAGACGAGTTCTCAACAGATTACTGTTATTAAGTTTAACATTAAAAATTTGCAAATAATACAAAGCATATCACGTTGTAATAGTTAGATGGAAGTCAACGTATATTCTCTTCTGTGGTCACACTATCTTTGCGCCGATAAATTCTGTTGTCACATTAATTGCCAAGATACTCAAATCTTATCACTTAAATCATACTAAATGTCTTCGACAAATCCGGAACACACACGTAAATCTGTCCAAATTCGATGTTCGGTTTTAACAGCATTCGATAACATTACATGCTCTACAAAATCTCATAAATGTCTTTCAAGACGACATAAAGCCGCAGAACGTCAACAATATTTCTACGTTTTAGTTCACATTTATTTACGTCGATTCGTCATGTTGCTGCAAATGTCTGCCTTTTTTTTTTTTTTTTCCTCTATATAAATATATTAGGATGACTTTATTTTAGAATTGTATTGTTTTCAGTGATTGATTGCTTTTAACGAAAAACACTTCAGTTATCTCGCGATATAAACTTGCAAAAATAACAAATGATATCATTCGGTTCTTTCATTTTACTACCTCGCGATCATTCCTCGAAACCTTTTAACAAGTTCAAGCCAAATTGATATTTAAATCTACCCAACATGTTTTTAAAATTGTTTCTACGACCTTTCAATAAATTCTTTCTGAAATTCTCAGGTCTGGAAACTGAATATTTTGGTGAGTTTCTGCAAAAAAAAAAAAAACCATCAAATCTTTTTTTTTTCCATCTGAAAAAAATGTTTTCGAAAATTATTGTTTGTCAGATAGAACTCTACCAACGCGTTTATTTTCTGCTATTTGGGACAAAAAGAAGCTGCTTGTTTTACTTCATCATTGTCAAGTTCAATTCCTTGCAGTTCGTATTCAGTCGTACTTCACATACATTTAACATAAATTGTACTATACATGCATATTCAATTATAGATTTCTTCCTTTTTTTCCTCTGTGATAAATGCAGTGATGTCTTCGATAAGGAAAATAGATTTATTCAAGTTTATAATTCTGTTTTTATAAAAACTAAAAAGCCCTAGATTATGATTGTTTGTTAACATTGCACTGAAGCAACACAGGCAGTACTCAGGCGATTTGACCTCAATAATTTGGGCCTCTGTAACGTGACGAGGACGACATCACAAGGTCAGCATCTCCCTCTAAACTTGCTCCCACACAACGGGAGGCATGGGACCTCGATCAAATTTAATGTGCATTATAGAAGTGTTACCACAAGGGTGTTTTCGAAAATCATGGGTAAACATTCAGAGGTGACAGAAAGCATCTAAACAAGTAATTTTCCCCCACAATGTATAGGCCGAAAGAATTGAATCAACGGCGGCGTTGTATTGGAAAGCACTCAGCGCGAGTTTTCATATGCATCGTCGTTTCTACCGTGGATTTCAGGTGAACTTTTCCTGGATTACTGTACATCATATGCCTTCTGATCCACGGTAGAAATGACAATGTAAAACTCGCATGCTACTTTCTTTGCCATACGCAAATGCAAAGGACAGGCAGCAAATAAGAAGCCTTTTCACTCAATGGCTTTTGCGCGTGTATTTACAATTTTAGAATTCAATTTTCCAGCACTGTATTTATCAAGTATGCAAAATAGCCATCCTATGTAGATGTCCTCTAATTTTAATACTAATATCATAAAGAATGAAAATTGATAACCAGTTTGATGTCTCAGATTGCAAAATCTGAAGATTGTGTGTTTAAAGACATCAAACCTTTTCGCTGTTTATGATTTTTTACTGCACATCAAACAAATATACAAATTCAATAAAATTTATCGTGGTATACGCCTTGAAAAATATTTTTTAACTACAAAATAACAGACAGTATGTTGTGAAAAATGTCGGATAGTGTTCATTTAGCGTGTAGCTTAAAAAAAAACAACTCAAGAACTTTTCTTTGAGTATTAAAATACCAATACAGCGCATTCAATGGTTTTAATATCGAAAATGTTTGCAAGCATAACGCAAGTTTGAGAAAAAAAAAAAGTTTGATTTATTTTTGTTCATTGCTTCTTCATAACAGAAGATAAAATCTTAAAATTACGGGAAAACCATGCGAGAGAGAGATGAATAGGGTGGTATAATCTTTTTTGAAAATTCTATTGATATAAGTTTTACTACTACAAGCTGTTGTTGCTTAATATTTAGAGATTGAAATATATTTTACTGCTTGTGAAATAAAATCGTTGATACAACTGTTTATGAGTATTATATAAAAGAGAATAATACAGTTCTAAAATGTTTTTCTACTTATAATCTGTTATTTATTAGAAATATATATAAAACTTATATTATGTTTTTCATTCTGTCTTAAAAAGAAAAAAAATTATACGCTGCAATTCCTTTAGAAGTGCAATAGAAAGTGTTTATACTATGAATCTTATAAAACAAAAAAAAAAAAAAAAAAAAAAAATGTTTAATTGCTTCTTTACAATGCAGACTCAAGATTTTCGATCCTAGATAGGAAAATTAGAGATAACGAAAAATAATTCATTTAGATCAACTTTCGGCAATAAAATATTTTAGAAATTGATTTTTCTTGTTAGTTTACCTAATACTAAATTCAGTCATAAAAAAGAGAATTTACAAATATAATTTATGATGAAATTTTAAAAGTTTAATGTGATACTTACATAGCAAATGAAGCTGATTTAAGGTGTATAGTGGCTTTTGTAGAGTTAGGAATCGGTTTGATTTTATATAGTTCAATTTTATAAAGTACGATAGGAGAGGAGGTGCCAGCTGAGGTGTTGTCCTCGTCATGACCGAGGTTCAAAATTACAAAGTCTGTCATACAGTAGCCCTCTATTTGCTTCTAGTGCGACGTTAATAAAAGGAACTAAACTAATTTATAATACGAAATTAATTAATTTAGCACAGAGAGATACGAGATGTGTATACTTCTCGATATATATATTATATGCTTTCTCCTTTTTTGCTTGTGTCATTAGAATTGCGGTTTGTGAGTCTAACCAAGAAATCTCACATTAATAAAGAAAACTCCTAGTATCCATTATATCGATGTTTTCATATTTGATAATCACCTTATGTAATTATAGACAACTGTGGAGTTTTTTATCTGTAATTTTAATTGATAATGTAAAGTCGAAAAAGATGTGCTTATAATTTTGTATAAGTTACTCTTTTCACTTCTGATAAAAAATTGCTTCTAGTGTCTTTTGAAATTGCTTTTATTCCTATAGTACTTTTCTCTGTCCGGTTTCTTACTGTTTGTCTAGCCTCCTAAAATAATAACTCTCAGTGGTATTTTTTAATATTTGATATTCATGCAAATGTATGAATAGCAAGCGTGTTTTTTTAGCACTATGTATTTTTAATTAGTGTTAAAGTCGAAAATATTCATAACTTTTCTCAAACAAATTGCTTCACAGAAGGTTTAAAATATTTTTTTTTTGTCCTCAACTTTTTTTTCAATGGGTTGATAACAGTTTATTCTATTAGTTTGGTATTTTAATATTTGATCTTTATCTTAAGTTAATACAGACAACTGAATATTTTAAATGTAATTTTTAATAAATGTTACATAAAAAAGTATTCGTAATTACGTCAAAAGTTCTTCAATTCTCTAAAAAATTGTCTCACAGTATGTTTAAAATCACGTTTTATTTCTGTTTCACGCAGTATTTTTCTTCATTCGGTTAAATACAACTTATTCTCACCTCTGAAAATATTTTTACAATAATTATTTTTATAGAAGAATAAGTGATATTTTCTAAATACATATCAAGTAAATTATAAATTTTGACTTGGAGTCACATTAAGCCAGAAACTTAATTTAAAATTCATTATATTTCATGTATATACTTCTTTACTGTCGAGTTTGGTTTGGTTTTTATTAACGTCTTTCAGAACCAACACGAGGCTATTGGCGATGGACCTCGTAATTTTGAGAACATCTTCAAGTGACTAGGACGACACCTGAGCTGGCACCTCCTTCTTACACTCTACGCTAACGGAGGACTTTGACCCTTATTGGTTAGCATGCGTAGCTTCGGCTACACGGCGGAGTCTTTAGTGGCATCAAAGGCTCGAACCCACGACTCGGCAGAGCCATGATCGCGACCATATTAATTTGTTTACCTCGCCATTTTTTTTTGTCGGACTGGATATAAATAGAAAATGTTTAATGAGGAAAGTGTAGTTTTAAACCATCAACATATATGATTTGTCATCCTGTTATAACATCAACTTGATGCTTGAATGGAATAAGTTACTTTTTTTTTGTTAAATTTTAAGTAAGATAAAAAATAAGGAATAAATATATGTTTTTTTTTTAAAAAATAAGCATACAGTACTTAAAATCTAAGAATAATAGTTTAGAAAAAATTCGAAAGATGTATTTTACTAAATAAATAGAAGTGCATATATACCTAAATTGAAATAACAAGTTTCACTGAATGGTGACGTTGTCCTCATGTCTCATAAAGAGTTGAATAAAAGAACGATATTTCGATTATTTTAAAATTAAAAGTGTATTTAGAAATGAAAAGTACAGTTTTACTATTACATCTATAATCTGAATAAATATAGGCATTTTATTTTTAAAATGATATCTATATGTAGTGAAATGTTGGTTTTAAGTTATAGCAAAACTTGTTTTTATGCGCCCTTTGTATTCAAATCTGAAGAAAGAAGTTGGATGATAGAGACACAAAAAGAAAATTTTAATTTAAAAATTAAACATGGCATTGATTTACTTAAGACAATGCAGTTCTTAAAATCAAATAGTAATTATTTATATCAGGTTTCTTATAAGATTAGTCTTGAATTCTTTACTCGTCAGAACGTATTTAAAGCAAATCTTAATTTAAATGAAGGCAAAAATATAAAAAGAAATGAATTTCAGAAAAAAAAAAAAAAAAAAAAAAAAAAAATTAGGGGGAGGGGAGATTTTCATTGATGAAGACTTGACAAGTAACAATATAAAACAAAATTGGAGAAGTAAATGTCTAAAATAACTGTGAAAAAAATTTTAAGAAATTTTCGAAATTATTTTCAGAAGCATATTCATTAAAAGCCAGAATTTTTCTGTAAGTATTATGCGTGAATATATATATAATATATTATAATCATTAAATAATATCGAAACAATAAATCCAAAATAAAAATTGTGGCACCCCCTCCCCCCCCAAATGATAGTGGTGATAAGATATTAAGAAAAAAATGGAATTTAATTCGTAAAAAATTACAAAAATGCTTCCAGCAAACAATGCCGAAAAATTTCATTTAATTTTCAAAAAAAACTAAAGAAAAATGTGAACAATTTACAAAAAGACCAAATAACATTAAAATGAGGATTCAAACTTACCGCGTTAAAAAAAGCAAAACACCATTGTTTTCTTCCCATCATGCAATTTATGTCAAGCACTACGAAAACAACCCGAAAAAGGCATGAATGAAAATTCTTAACAAAAAATATAGTTTGGAAATATACCTCACGCTAAGAAAGAAAGGACTGATTCGAAAATAAACTGTTCCTTTACGAGTCTTTTCCCCCCTTTCATTAAATGCAACGACGAAGCTTAGTATACACACAATTAAAGATGAGACATATGACTAATATTTACGGAAATAAAACCACGCGTTACAACTATCATCAATGAGACGAAACTTCAGAAATTGATTAAGATTGTTAAAAGAAGCTTCACCTTCAAACAACAGAGAAAGAAGGAGAAAAAAATCAGGGAAAAAGGGATGAAAAAAACTGGAAAAAAAAAACGTGATGAATAACAATACTTGCCTTATAACCCGTTCGGAGAGAGGAATCCGTCTTGCTTCCGGCATGTTAAGGTGATCATGATTAAACTAAATTCTGTCTCCCACAAGTGATAGTATAAGAATGACTCGTGCTGCCATCTATCGGCAGTGGGAAAGAAAAATATCCCACTAAAAAAAAATACGAATGCGGAACGCAGCAGAACGTAAGCAGTTTTATTTTAGATTGAGGAACAGAGGAACTCACCCAACCTTCGGATGTAAGGACGCTTGGTGCAGCTGCAACCGGTATGTTTTCAAACACAGTTAACTGTTATTGACGGAATTAAATGTTGCAGTCAAGAGAGATCTTAATTTTAATTCTGCGTTTTGTAGATTACGGAATCCCTGTTAAGACAGCACATTGTACACAAGTACTTGATCACCACAAGTAACAATTTCTCGATATTATATACATACTGTAATTTATTTTTTACAATTTATTTTGTTGTTTATTTGGCTACTTATGTTTTTATTTTCAGTTCAGATCGAAACTGCAAATTATATAAATTAACCACAACATTAAATAGGGAAGTCCAATTACGTTTAGGGAAATCTAAATTCAAAAACAACATATACTTTTACAGGGAACTTTGAACTTGAAAATTAAGTAAATTTATATAAAATAGTTTTCATGCTTTGCAATATTTCAAAAACGAGAAAGCTGGTAGGAAACGGTAGGTATATATATATATAGTAAACTACTCATCAATTATAAATATAATAATCCAATTCCTAGAGTAACAGTAACACGGTTGTAGAATTGTTGCAAAATTTAGATTAGAATTCAGGTCGGCTTCTCATATCAAAAGAATAAATGTACAGATATTAAGACAATTGGTTATTTATGTTTCATTGGAATATTTCAATTAAGGAAATTTGTATCACTTTTATATATTGCTTTGGGGAGGTAAAAAATGTAAATTGCTAAAGCTATTAACAGAACTATTATAAATGAAAATTTTTAGAACTCAAAAAGAAATGTGCATGATTCAGCAAATATTTAATTTTTCTTTTACAGATAAAGTAAATATTAAATACTTCAAGACAAGAACAAGAAGAAAAATAAAATATTTCATACTCGTTTCTAATCCAGATTTCTGGATTATTAAGATGAAGTAAACGTAAAATCTATATAATATCGAATTTTAAGATGGAAGTGTAGACAAAATATTGTTTTTTCGAAAGAGAAAATCTGTAAAATCTTCAACAACTGTCACAATACTTTTGATACCATAGAAACGACAGAATTAAGAGCATTTTGAAAGAAAACAAAAGCTTAGTTTTTTTTAAAAAATAATAAGATTAATTTCTTGACTTTTTCTTAGTAGCGAATAAACCTCTTAAAATATGCTAAGCGATGAGTAAAAATAACTAAAAAGATGTAAAAATAAGCGAAACTCTCTCTTTACTGCAATCTGTTCAACGAACTTTTGGAAATCTAAGTTGAAGAACTGAAGATGAGGAATTGGCGACGTTATCATTGGCGGCGTGATATATGCGGTGTCGCCAAAATACAAATGCCAAAAATAATACGCAAAATAACACGGAAGTGAAAGTGAATCGTTTATCTGAAGTTTTAAGTGAAGAACAAATATTTTGGTAATATCAGGTTGTATATATGTTCTTTGTTAGCGCATTTTTTTGTTGAGTTTCGATTCTCTGCTCAACTTGTTCGCGAATGATGTAGCATTCATTTTAATTGTGATGTAAATTGGCGAAAATGTGACTTTCAAATCAATAAGCCAGAATATCATCAATTATACATAGTGTTTTTTTTTTTTTTTTTTTGTAAAATGTCTTGGCTAACTAGTTCAATTAATAGTTTCATTTGTTTTGTCTTTTCTTTGTGCATTTAAAAATTTTATTAGCTGATCCATTGCGTAAATTGGATTTGAAACACTTGATGTGATTGCAATATAATTCATTTTTTTTTTTTAATAATTATTAAAATGTGATATCTCGGAAAACTCGAACAAAAAGAGTGGCCACGGTAGTGTAGTGGTCATAGTCACGAACTCGAGACCGCTATTATTTCCATCGAGTTGTGGGTTCGAGTCCTGATGTCGCTAAAGACCTCCATGCAACGAGCCTGATGCTCATTAAATCCGTCGAGGCTTCAAGTCCATCCGTGGGGAGAAAGTTAGGAGAGAGTGAGTGATGGTTGTGTGCTTGATTGCGCAAGAGCCAGATGTGGCCATAATGCGCCAAACAAGGTGTAACTGTGATCTAAAAGTTTGAAAAAATGGTCGAAAATAGAGAAGGATTGGGGTTGCGTCACCCTTGTATACCAAAGACAATTAACCCCAAGGGAAAGAAAATGACAAGTGGGTCTCTCGGGTTTGTGATGCCTGTACCTACCTAAAGAAGGTCCCTGAGGGCAGATTGGAGAGAAAGGCACCAGCTCAGGTGTCGTCCTCGTCACTTTACCGGGGTCTAGAATTACGAGGTTCGTCGCCCATAGCCCTCGTGTTGCTTCTACTGCGACGTTAATAAACAATCAATCCATTACAGACAAAAAAGTAACTTATAAAAATTCGGATACCATGATTAGTTTAATAATAAATCATCTGCCTATTTTTGAAGCTCATTTAAATTCTTTCTGTCCGTGATCGTCGTGAAATATATAAGGCTTGCTCCACACAGACTGGCTGCTGCTATTTCGCATGTCGCATTCCCTCCCTACGTCTCCCTTGCACTCCTGCGCTCTGCAGTAAGTTTGCTGGCTAGTTATACATTGTGTATCACTCAATCGCACCAGATGCCCCGTACGCTTTTTAAAATGATCTTTGTAATTGTTTCTGAACAAGATTAAAGAAAAATTGTGATAAAAGTTGAGTCAGGTAGTGAGATATTCCTACGGTAGTAGGATATGATACGAACGAATTATGGTGTAATGTTTCTTTGGTACTGTAAAAGTGTAAATCTTTATTCACACATGAATCGCGAAGGACTATTTTCCTTCTCTATCCTCCCTCCCTCAAACACACACATACACATACTTACAGATATTAATAAACTTTTTAACCATTCGTTCGTAAAAATCCTAATGAACGAATTGAAAATTCAAATGAGAGTGATACATAGCTTTTCGTTGATTTGATTCATTGGGCTAAGTGTTATCTTCAAACAGTGTAGAGTTTTTATGTATTCTTTTAATTACATATTAAGACACAACCTAACATAAATCACATTAAATCCCGAAAGGTTAGTTTCCTTCTCTCTCTCATTCACTCATTCCCACATATGCACTTATCCTCCCTCACTCATTAACACATACACACGCAGGTGTTAATACACGTTTTAAAGTTTCGTTCGGAAAAATCTTAAAAACCGAATAGAAAATTCAAACTACAAAAAGATATATAAAGTTTAACTTTTCGCTCTCTATATATACACAGGGTGATCAATTTAAAAGAGTACCCTTTGGTTTTTCTTTTTACTCTTAAATCTGACGGATATGGCAACTATTCTAATACTGAAGTATAATTGTTTGAATCTTATTTAAGAGTGGGAGACAATTTCCAAAACTGTTGGACTGTTACAACTTTTTTTTTTTGAAGTAAAACAGGAATAGAGACGCACAATGCTACTTAATCCAGTAATAATTTTATTTTTAAAGAAATATAATTTATTTCAAACTTTTTTATATTATCATTCCTTACAGCAAATTTTGAAAATGCCCTCCACCATTTTGAATGCAATCATGAACACGTCGAACCAAGTTTTTTGACATACTAAAAAATATTGTTGGTGTTATTGACGAGATTTCTTCAGTTATGATTTGTTTTAATTCATCGATGTTTGCCTGGTTTCTCTGGAAAACTCTATTTTTGAGATGTCCCCATAAAAAAAATCTAACAGAATGAGGTCTGGTGACCTAGGTGGCCAGAGGCCTATTGAAATTAAATGGTTATCAAAGAATTCCTTAAGCACTTTCATTGTTAGGTTTGACGTGTAGAGGGGCTCCGTCTTGCTGAAACCAGCAGTAACCGTTCCGTACCTCATGTGAAGCAGTAAAAGTTTTAATTATACAAGTACACTTCGGAATCCATTAAATTTAAAGAATTAGTTCATTCAGACGATTTTTATTGTTCCATTCATAATCTTATGAAATGAGCTTTCAAAAAAAAAAAAAAAAAAAAATGAAAGAACCCTATGATTTACTCAAATCATTGGCGCAGAATTGGATTAAAAATTACTAATGATGTTCACGCGAATTTATGTTTAAAATACGAGTTTTCGCATTTAGAAAGTGATTAAAAAAAAAAAAAAAAAAAAAAAAAAAATCGATACCCGCACATTAAATATAAACATATTAAATAATTAATGATGTTGAAAGTCTTGCTACATATATTATAGATGTGGATAATACAAAAAATAGACGGGTACTCTTTTAAATTGATCACTATATATATATATAATCCGATATTTAATATTTTCAAGAAAACTCTACTGAAATATTCTTTCCTTCTGTATTTAAAAAAAGGAGATAGAATTTAATTGAAAACCAGGAGAGACTTCCAGAAGCAACTCTAAACCATACACTGGACCGTAATAGAAAAGAGGCAATATATCATTCTTTCCGTAAGAATTAACAATTGATATTTTCTTGCATAAATTTTTTTTATAATATTAAAGATTTGACAAAGCTAAAATTTAATAATACCTATTTTCTTTAATTGTATAAATTATTCTTGAGATGTTTATAGTAGACATGCGTAGTAAATAACTTTTGTGAGAGAAAGAAAATATTTTCTTACCTTGTAATCAGCGAATCAGTAAATTTAATGATTATGAGTGCAGTAAAATGTAGTTTAAACAGAAGATTTACTCCGTTCACCAACTTCAAGAACTATCCACATTAATGTTTTCTGTTATTAGAATAAAGGAGTGATTCTTTGATATTCCTTCAAACAAGTAAATTGACTAAAACGTATTCACTTCTTGATTAAGAAAAGGCGATCGACACCAATATGAGTTGCATCACGTGAAATAAAGCTTCCAGGAATCATTAGCACTGAATTTCGTAAAAAAATCTATTTTAAATTGAGCCACTGTGTCTTTGTGTGAAAAGGAAATGATGAGTTTTACAACATGTTTATCTGGAAATTTTGTGAATAATTTATTGTTTTACCTTTCACATATTTTTTTTTGTAAGTTAATGAACAATTAAAACTGTATTTAAATATCCGTTCTGGCCGAAATTCTTGTCGAAATCGTAATAATTAACCGAATGCTATTTTTTCCCGTTACATCTCTCTTCATTAACTTCATTTAAGGCGTATTAACTTTACATTTTTTTTTTTAGTTTCAGTTACTTCGTGTTTGTCAATTTATTTACGTGTACTCTATTAAATTTTATACAATAATACTTATCTTTTGTGTTTAAATGTGTTATTATTAGGGATTTTTAGTAATCTGGCATGTTCGTTAAACGATATCTGCCGGATTATCGAGATGCACTGCATTATTTTCTCCAAGGGCATAAAATACCTAATATAGTTTTGGCAGTCTCAGAATATTCAATGATTATTTGAAGTAAATACTTCATTTATTGAATTTGATCACATCATTCATCATTTTTGAACTCATCTGTACTCAGAGATGGATTGGCATGCTGAAAGGTACTATGAGTTTCTTCAATAGATCAAAGTCCATTAATCTTTAGAAGAATTGCAGTTATAAGCGACGTTTTATTTAACAACCGTAGTCAATATCTTTAATTCGACTTATCTTCCGCGAATTATTATATTAAAAATAACTAAATTTCTATATTTTATTATATAATGGAATTCATTCAATAAGAAAACTTAATTATTAGTAATATATTCGGGATTTCCTATCAATGCAACGCAGATACAATTAATATTATTAAAATTTGACTCCAAGAATAACACTGATATTGCTTTGAATTTATAGCATGACGAACTATTGAAAGGTACACGAGTGGTTTTTTTAAATGATGATTTTAATCCCATTTGCAAAACAATGTTATTTTCTAAAAATATATACTAACACATCGATCAATAACTCCCGAGACTAACCCAGAGATGGCGCTCGTAGTAAACCAGTAACCAGGTCTTTCTAGAGTACTAACCTTTGCTTGAAACGTGTCAAAATTTTAAATCAATCGGACCAGGAAAAAGGTTTTTTGAAGTGAAGTGAAAAAGGTTTTTTCCAAGTGGGTGCCGCGATTGCTTTCGATGGAACAAAAACAGCAACCCGTCGATGATTCACAAACCGGTTTATCCCTATTTACCCCCAAAAAAAAATATTTTTTCCAAAAAAAAAAAAAAAAAAAGATTTGTGGAAAAGCGTTGGAACGATTGTATCACCCTAAAAGGTGATTAACAAAAGGTGTTATGTTGATGAATAAAAAAAAATTTTGCAAAAAAAATGTTGTTTTCAATGTTAGACTCGGGAGTTATTGATCGATGTGTTACTATCTCTATTTGTGTAATTTTGCTATTCTTATTTAACAGAAATTTACAAACTAGTTCTGCTTTAATCTTTAAGTATTTTTAAAATTATTTAGTCAAATACTTAAAAAAAAGATTCAATTTTAGTTTATAACATTTTAAATTTATAAAATTTAAGCGAACATCAACATTAATAGCTTAACATATGTAATTATGTTATAGCATTCACTGCCACATTGATGTTTGCCTTATTTTTAAAAAAAAATCGTGACTTAGCCATCTTTGCGTTCTAGAAATCAAGTATACATACAACTTTATAGTTATTAGAAAAACAATGAAAATCCTTTTTATTTCTATCCTTATTATAAGTGAACGCTTCATTTTTGTCTGCGTCCCCCCGATGGTTTCTTTTGATTTTAAACGAGTGTTCATTTCACATGGAATAATTTATCTATTAGAAAATTTTGATAAACAGTGTGTTTCATTGGGAAATAATAGCTGTATTATTTTCGATTTGGGCGAATTTCCCAACATTTATTCATATTTTCCCAATAGATGCGATTTTTCTCAACAGTTAAGCGAAAAGAATACTCAAAGGTCATTGAACTACGGAATGATGAAGATAAAGTATCTACAAGATAAAGCACGAAAGAATGTGAAGACCATAATAGTAATGAAGATCGGAATGATTTTCCCTGATAAGATCTGATCAATAACTCCAACATACGTTATTTTTTTACCGTTATTTTCTTAGTTTATTTATGATACAAAAATATAAGTACCGTATCACCCTTTGAATAAACAACATGGCGCACCTCGAAAAAGATAAAAAGAATAAAATAAAAACATTTAATTTTACATTCTTTGTCACGAATGCTGTATGAAATTTCTTTGCAGTTCTGAATGCTTCGTTACAACAGTCAATGATCAAGGCTGAATAAGTCAGCAGTTCCAAATGTTTAAAATCTAACGAATTTTTCAAGCCTCTAAACAATGCTTCGTTATTATATCGTATGTAAATAATAATATAATTCTGCCATTAAGCTATGGCTTTAATACTAAGGTATTTTACGATATATTTTTATTTTAACAAATAACAAACATTCTTTTGAATTTTCCTCATTGTCATCATTAATCAATCTCTGCATAGTGACATCCTCATCCACCCAACACATTCTGTTCAGGAATGGCTTGCTGAGATGTGTTTGTTGACCTTTGCATTACCTTTTTGCAAAGCATGTAGGTTCATGAGTTATTTGGTATTTCAAAGCCTACACAACAACTAGCATGCGTCACTAACTGGAATATCTGAGAAGAGAAAGGCCCAGAATGATACAGCAGCAATTAATATTATTCTGTGAAGCGAGTATGTATCTCTTTCACTACAGAAACTCGGAAGAACCCAGCGACATCTGCACAACTATAAACTCAGTAATTAATCTACAAGGTATTTTTTTTATTAAAAGTTTTTTTTTCTATATCTTCTATTCAATATGCGACAGGAATTCTAGTTTCCAAATTTTGCTTCTCCAGACATTAATGTCAGCCTAATTAAACTAGTATATAGTTAATTATAATAAATCTAATTAGTTATAATTTAATTTACGAATATCACTTTTTTGCCTTTATCATTTTTTTCTGTAATAAAAGACAGGAATTCCAGCTTCGAAATTTTGCTACTTCAGACACTAATATTAATCTAATTAATTACTCAAGCTAATTAATTATAATCTAGCCCACTATTATCACTTTTTCACAACAGACTGTTTTGCATCAATATTTTATAACTGTCAGGTTTTAATTATTATTTTACTTTGAACAGATAAAAAAATATTTCATACTTCTGCGTTCATTTTAGCATTTTGTTCAATTAATGAAGCAATTAATATTGAAATAGTTATACGATTCACAATCTATACGCAATAGATTGATTTACTTTTGATTGAGTGTTTATTTACGTCACATTTAGAAGCAATGCTTGGGCTATTGGTGACGGACTTCGTAATTTTACCTCGGTCAAGAGACGAGACGACACCTAAGCGCCCCTTCTCTAACTTCCACACCACCCCAATAAGGGGGAATGGGAGCCTAGACACATTTGACGCGTATCAGTCCCCCTACATGAAGGGTCTTTATTGGTATCAGGATTCGAACTCACGACTCGACGGAAACAATGCCGGAGCCAGGTTCACGACCCCAACCGCTTGGCTACCGCGGCCACATTCACAATAGAATTAGATAATAAATCTATACCTTTTATTTCTGAAGCATCCTAAATTTGGTAAATAACTTGGTGAATTAAAATAAAGTTTAGATATACAGAAACAGCAATTAAAAGCTGTTAATCTCAATGCGAGTTGAGAAGTTTTTATACTATATCATCATATATCAACTATCCAAAGCACAGAATTTCTATATAATTTTCCTACTGGTTACCTTGAAAAATTGATTGCTTAATGCAGCTTACGAAACCTTCAATATTTTTTACACACAATAATTGAAGCCTATGGTAGAACTGCAGAATTATATCTAAAAAATAATAAATCGAGGCATATATAATTCTGGAGTGCGCCGTAACATGTCAAATACGTTTAATGACATTCATGATTGTGGAAGTGTTACTCGAACTTGGTATTATAGGTTGTAATGCCCCTGTATTACTTCCTTCTCATATCATAATGAAACTTATTTAAAATTGTCACGAGTCAAAAGTCATATGAATAGAAAGTCATAAAGTGATGATAACCAAGTCATTTTATTCAGATCTATGAACATTCCAAGGTCAAAACCTAGCTTCCTATCTACCCTATACGCATCAGAACTTAACGTTTAATATAACTAAGTACTTATCTTACCGAACCAATCGCGTTCGAGCCCTATGTAATTCTCAACTACTGACTAACATCGTATTAAATTTTTCGTTGCTTGTAAATGAAATTTATCATATCTATTTACGACACTTTGATGATTCTAATCTAATCCACATGAATCACGTTTCATAAATTGGGACAGATTTTCCAATCAAACAATATCATATTAAAGTGCACAAAGTGTTAGTTGAAAGAAAAACGCGATAGAGCCACGTTATAAGGTTAACAATTTTTTGGTTTTCCAACCGAAAATTCGGAAATGTCGGATATTACTTATATATGTATGGCAGTTTATATTAACTGAAGAGGAAATGGTTGGTCCGGGAAACAATTATTATAATTTTAGGGTAATGTATGTAATTTGACATAACGTTTGAATTACTCGAATATGTTATCACTAGCTCTCTTTATAAAAATGTTGACCTTTGAATATGTCAGTATGATACAAAAAAATTTGCTATTCTGAATCGAATTTCATTACATTTATTAAACTAATCAAGGAAATTGCTCTTTCAACTTTACTGATAAATTACAAGTTTTGACTTTAAAAATAGTCAACACTTACAATTATTTATTATTTTAATTAAATCTATACTTTTACAACGTGGGTTCAACCGTGTTTCCTCCTTCAGCTAACATTTTGAGGCTATAAATGTTGTTTGAATTGAAGATCCTCCCAGTGGATGAAACGTGATTTATATATATTAGATTTAGTGTAGCGTAGTGAATAGATCTGATTAATTACATTTATAAGCAGCGAAGAATTTAATACGAATTTAGTTAGTAATAGAAGGAGTAAAAGGAAGCTATAAAGAAAGGAGTAGTGTTAGATCACTAACCAGGAAAGATTCTACAAAAGGTCAGTAAATCGAATTTCATGCAATGCTTTATTAAGGATTCGAACAAGATTGGTTATACAAAGATAATTAATTTTTATAATATTAATCTTCAGAATTGAACTCGTATAGGGATTCTTTCCTAAAATATATTAAATTAGGAATTGACTTTTAAATATTCATAGGTTTGAATAAAATTATTTGATTTGCATAATTGTAATGATTTTCTATTCATTTGACAGTGACTCTTACACATTGAGAATGGAAGTAATAGGGAGGGTTTGCTTATTATACGCTTTCATTTATTTCAAATAAAAATATAGATAAGTATTTTTTATTTAATTTATTCATGCATACAATAGTGTTTGTTTTCTGAATTATTTGTATTAATCCAAAATCCCACCCTTAAATACACGAATAAATTTAACAACAACAAAAATTGACAGTACTGAACATTTTTAGGTACATAGAGAGTTTTTCTTTTCAATAAGTATTTCCCCAGAATTTCATTTAACAATGCTTTTTTCATTCTTAGCTTCACGGAAGCAATAAAGCTCAGAATGAACTAGAGTAATCATGTGCCGTATTTCATCTACCAGAAATCTTTTAACAGCACGAAGGCACGCTACCAAAATCGTGCTCCGCAGCAACTGGTTTGACTTTTAATTAAACATGAATGAGCTGACCAGATTCATTCTGATGAGGTTATTGATTGTGCCGAAGAAACAAGGGCTGGGAGGTAGTAATGAGAAGACTATTTTTGTGTGAATGAGGGACCAAGATTAGAACCTGAATATTCTAAATCAGTTCATCGACTTCGACTGAGATTGCGATTTTTTTTTTTTTTTTTTTTCAATACAAAGATTCAAATAATCAATGTTGAAAAACTAAGATAATGTGACTTTTCGTAGATTTAAAAGAACATTAGGTAACACCTCCTTTATTGATTCCTTCTACTGTCACTATTAATAATTTAAATTGTCACTAATTAATAGTTCAATGAATAAAGTCCCACAGTGATGATAAGCAAATTAATTTATTTAGATCTATGATTTGTAAAAATTCAATCCATATCCTTTTTTTTGTCTGTGGCAATGGTCCTTGTACGTGTCTTACCTAACGTTTAATACTACAACGTTTAATACTAACTTTTCAGAATAAAATTCTTCATTGCTTATAAATGCGGTTCTTCAAAACTATTCATTACACTTCAATGACTCTAATCAAATCTACATAAGTCACGTTTCACTTATTGGGAAAGGTTTTAATTCAACCAAATTCATTCATAATCCTCAAAGTGTTACTTGGAGGGAAAAGCGCGATAGAGCTCACGTCCTAAATACTAAAATTAATTTACAATTTTTAGGATCTTAATTTGAAAATCTTAGCATCAACTATTCTATTTTAACATATATTTTCTTGTTTATTTTAAACGTATAAACTTAAGTTTTTAATTTATAAATCAAAAGAGTCTATATACGATGAAAAGGATACAAATAAAAATTTCCATTGGAATGCATTTGTGAAGAATTTTAAACATTTTAGAGATTTTATTTATTATTTATTTTAATGTTAGATAAGTCTTTCTGATTCCGCTTATTATTCTATATCACAATCTTTATAAATCATATTTATTAAGAAGAGATGTTAATATACTACACTTTTCAGGAAAATACTTGTAGAATAACTTCTAAATCCTTTTTATTAAGTTTTAAAATAATTCTTTCATAAGAATTATATATATATATATATATATATATATATATATATATATAAACAATCTCAACTTAAGTCCTGTCGCTTGACATGTCAGTGATTTTTTCTTTCAAGTCATCATTAAATTCAACTTTCAGTGACAGCAGTCAACTGTAGATTCCAATCGACATTTACAAATCAAAAATCACACTATTCAAAAAAATAAGAAAAATAATTACAAGCAGAAACCTTCTTCAAGACTTTTGGACAAACAAAATTTTAAATGAAAAACTCTTTTTTTATAAACGAATACAATGACTTGAATTGGATACTCTAATAAATCAAAATGGCAGTTTCAGTTGATCAATTATTGGCTTCCAAAATTCAAAAATGATAAGGAGTGAAAGGAACAAAAAGAAGCAAAAGCTTAAGACATTTCGAAAAGGAACGATAAAGAAAACCTTGACATTGGAGAGAAAACAGAATGAAAAGGAACGATGAACAAAAATAGAAATTCTGTCGAGGTTAGTTTTTTCCCCATTCATTACTTCCTTTTTTTTTTTTTTTTTTTATCAAAATACACGCAGTTTGATAAAAATTATCATATATTAGATTTCATGATCGAAGAAATGACCTTGACTACAGTGTATATAAACAAAGAATACATCCCGATCCATGAAAGTAAACTTGACAAACTTAAGTGCGCCTAAAAAACATATTTTTCAAATTTAGGTCAAGAATTACTGTTTGACTTTTATGAGCTGGAACTGAAATTAAAAATTTAAAAATTTCAATCTTGTGGCTTTGTAGAAGTATGTATTGTTGAGTAAAGGTATGATTTTTTAAATTTAAAGATGCAAAAATGCGTGAAGATTTGATTTTTTTTATACTTCAAAATACCTTTTTGATATACATCTGTATTTGACATGTATCACTTAAATAGAGGAGCAAAGCGGTAATTTCAAACACGTTGTTGAATAAATAAATGAAAATGGAACGTAAGGGGTATGTGAATATTAATTAATGTCGCACTTAGAAGCAACACGAAAGGCTATAGACGACGGACCTCTTAATTTTGAACCTCGCTCAGATGATGAGGACGATATCTGAGCTGGCACCTCCCTTTCCGAAGTTCCACACTGCTTGCTAGTCTACCAGATTAGCAGGAATTCAGTGTTCTATTAATATGTATGTGTTTCTTTTGAATAGATTTCTGATAAATCTATATTTCTGTAATTTAAAATAGTTCCTTGTGAATAAAAGAATGAATTAGATGGTCCGGATGTACAGGAGTATTAATTAAGAATTTTATTTCCACGAAGTTTATGATCCTAGTGCATGCAAAAGAAACATCTTAGTACGTAGCCACCGTCCATAATTGTTTTTAAAGTAATACAAGTGCTATTATTTATGTCAAATTCGTCAGAATAATATATTTTCATAAGAATAAATAAATAAAAAAAAAAAGGTACTTTATATAAAGTCAAAAATTTATAGAAATGGTATAAAACATTTTGATATACTTTTCAAAATGCAATGTTTTTATTATTTCCAGAGGGAATTTATAATTAACTAACTTAATTAACTTAGAATATCTCAAAAAATTGCGTCGTATTCTCCAATAATGATGCAAAATTAAATCCTATGGATTTCCAAAAATTTTATGTTATTTTGGTCATTTTTTTTTCAAAAAACAGATGCTGAAATTCGCAATCTAATTATTTGAAGCAATTATTTTCCGTACCTTCTGATTTTCTTCAAGCAACTGTTTCACAATTCATTCAAAGAAAATAGCTCAGCAAATTTCCGACAAATAAAATCGTAACATTAAAAAGAAAAAAAAATTAACGTTCTATCAGATACCTATATTAGGAGTTACTGAGCGATATTTTATTTCCCATAGAAAGTTTAAAATATAATACGATTTAAGTAAGTTTAATTTCTTTCCGAACATGTACTAATGTCTAAGACGAAATTTTAGCATTTTTTGTTAGTTTCAGCAACAAATTATTTATTCAATTATTTACAGAATTTTCAAGATGATTTTTTCGTTAAGGTGTCATCATTAAAGTAATTTCGTTTGGCACCATTCCCGTATTTTAAAATGCTGACAAGAAGAAACTTTTAAATGATGTTTTACAAATAATACGCAAATGGGATCATTTTAAAGGATATGTAGTGTTTTAAAGGAAATGGGAAATGTTGGAAATAAAAATTATACATTATTTTTGCAGAGTCATCTCTTAGCTTACAAGAATTTTAAAAACATTTAAACGAGTGGTAAAAATATACTTTAACACAGTTTTCAAAGCAAAAGTTCTTTTACATAAATAATACACATATTTTTGTATTGTGGATTTCTATTTCTTTCTAGTTCCAGACAGAGTTTCGTTCGTATTATTAGACATCGATGTACGGTATACTAAAAATAAAAACCAATAAAGGACGTTTTTTCAAGACTCTATTTTCTCCTTTTCAATTCGATTCTAAGAACGTGTCAAAAACGTTTGAAGTTTCTTTCAAATGTATCAGTATTAATCGAAGGGCTTTTTATTCAATATAAATGATTTCAAAAATATATAGGACTATTCTTTTAGCATATTTTACTACTATATTTATCAGAAATAATAGAAAAAAAAACGCTCCTCTACTTTCGAAATAGGTCATACAATCATTGTTTTATTTCATGGATAGCTAATGATATTAAAATAAGGAAAAAAAAAAAGATTTGATATATTTTAATGTTGTATTTTGGATTTCATGAGTTTTTTAAAACAATATATTACAAATATTAATTAACCATAAAGTTACGAAAATTGTTAAACTATTTAAAAATACCAATTTATGATTAATTCAATTGTGTGTGTGTGCATAAGGAAATCGAAGATCAAAGAAAGCAGAAAAGAAGCAACAAAATTATCCATGTAATTTCCCAAAATGAGAGGTTTGAAAATAGAAAATTCAAAGAAATTTATATATATATATATATATATATATATATATATATATATATATATATATATATATATATATATATATATATATTATTATTATTATTATTATTAACGAATAATAAGTTTTTAAGAAACAATATAGATATTAAAAAACTTATAAATATACATATACAAGTTTAATATTTGACAGAATCAATTGAAACGCCGAACTAGGATTCTATTGAAAAAGTTGACACTATATACTAATAGATGTAAAATAGCGTTTAGATTAAAATATTCTGACCCCGGCATTTTTAGAAATCAAGCTTTATATTTATCTGAGTATAAATGACTATCGCCTTCTTCGGGACAGAGTTTAAGAAAATAAGAACGAAATCGGAGATAAAAATAACAACGGAAAAAAAAAAAAAAATGCAAACGATTCATAAAACATTTTCCATAGGAATTATAATACTTCGGTGTTTTGGAAATGTTACATTGAAAACATTTTATGTGTTTAAGTCGTGGCACAAAAGGAAAATTTAAATGAATGAATTATGAATTTATTTATGTTCACAAGGGAGGGAGGTAGATATTTCGGGAATACTGTCAGATGACACGCGTCCACTCACTCTGGTAATTAGGTAAGAAGTGATAGAGAATTTTCCCTGTTTGTTTCTCCTGGGAAGTTAAATTAAATATAATCTAAATCACACATGGTAATAGATGTAGGGATTTTTAGGTATTTAACAGGGAGTCTAAGTGGCGGTAGGGGAATATCCCTATTAGTTCAGAGAGTGGGAAATTGTGATCTTAGCATATTTATAAACCACGTAATTGCATATATTAAAGATTAAAAGGAATGATATCATAAAATAACGATGAACGCAGAGCTACGGCAGTTAAAATGTAAATTAGGAAAGAAAATTAAAGGAAAATCACTACACACACATATGTATATATGAGTGGTTGGGAAGTAAAAGATTGGAAGTTTGTGGTCAGAAGATAGTGATTAAATGTGCATAAACGTAAGTGACGAGTGTGAGCCTACGTAGATTGTTGTCGAACAAGGATCCTGGATCGCTCTGAATGAGTAAGATGTAAGCAAAACCGCTCGAACCCTTAGTCATCGCAGATTAACGTACTCTAACCCGAGTACGTGGTAAGATTGATATTAGACTGATTACAAATGCGTTGAAGTAAAATAGTCGGAGAGAAAGATAAATTATGTCCATCCATAATCTAAGGAATATTGATAAATTGAATTTAGTTGTTATCTGTTTTCCTCTTCATTTGATTATTTATTTTAATGACTAAATATTTAGACTTACAATGGAAGGTGGATTAAACGATAATCAGGCGGGTGTTACAGGAGAATGGAATTATTTTATTTTCGATACACTGCTTTGGGGTTCTTTCCGTCTATTGCAAACTGATTCTATTACCATAACTATAGATGGTAGGTAGATCGAGACTGATTCTATTACCATAGGTAGATCGAGACGCTTTTTTGTGCCATTTCTTCAGAAAAAATTCATTTTTTAGCAATATAAATAATAAGTTAAATCTTCCACAATACAACTATTCGAAGTGGTATTTTTAAATATAAAAGTAAGATGGATAGCAAGGCGTGCCTTGTTTTTCTCTATCTTCCACCAGAAAATCTGGTTAACTATTGCTTCATTTTTTTTGGCTGTCTTGCTTGTTACCAATGAATGAATTTCCGCTTGAACTAAATATATGACTGTAACTGTTTTCTACTTTACCTGTTTTGATAACTATTAATAGATAAATGGGAAAATATTCCAAGCGATATCTTACATTTTGCAGTGTTCTCATTATTAGTGATTATACTGTAATGAGAATGAAGAAGGGTGGATTCTTCATGAATGACATCCGTTAAGATTTAAAAAGAATGATTTCCAACGATAAACTGGTTAGAAAAAGAATATCAGCCGCATTTAGTATGATTTAGGTTCCTTTTCTACTTAATTATACATAGATTTACAAAACAAAGTTTCAAGAGATCAGAGTGTAACGATCCTCCATTATTTATTTCAATTGACATTCCCAATAGTTTAAATAATACTGATGCAGCAACAAGTTCACGATTTTATGAAGATACTTCAGAAAATAATTAAATCATTTTATTAATAATTATTTTAATAAAAGATATATCTTTGCGTTTATTTTACTCCTGTCGAGGAAACTATTTCTCAAATACTGCGGGTTCGACTCATATTACTTCTTATTCTAACCCGGAGTCACTATAAACCGATTTTAATCATTGTTGATCAACTACAGCAATTCATTTTAATTTCTAACTTTTTAACATTTACTAGCTTTTCGTTATTATGTATATCCTTTCACTTTCAATTCTATTTCGCTCACGTATCACTATCCTTAAGTAAATTCGTTCAATTGACTGAAAAGGAACTGGACATTTAAATATAAAATCAGAAAGTAATCTCTGATGTTAGTTGAAGGAGGGGTTGTGAATGATCCAAAGTTACAAAAGTAGTCTCTAAAGCTTCGGCCTCTTAAAGAACAAATCCTTTCATTTTGTTGGTTTTGGGCTCAATCAGAAATTCCTGTTTTATAAGCTTATTGCCCTCTGTTATGTCATTTGAACAATTTTTGTTTCACGAGTTAGTTGTCAGCTGTTATGTCTATTCAACAAATGGGTTTAATTAGTTTTTTGCACTCTGTTATGTCTGTTCAACAGCTGTTGTTACATCAGTTTGGTGAGTACTGTTAGCGAAGACATAGCAAGTTATCTGTTAACTTGACTGAATCAAGACCCACAGTCCTCTCTAGAAATCTAGATCTAAAAATGAATTTGACTGAAGGATTTAAAGCCTTTCTGATGTTGGTCAAATGAGAAGTATTTTTGTATTAAAAAGTTTATTTCGAAGATCTTTTATAAAATAAGTACCTTATTATGTAAACATTTTGTATATCTTTCTCAGTGTTCATATTTTAATTTTTGCAGCATTATTTTATATATTTTTTTAAAATAAACTCTTTTGTATTTCTGTATCTTGAGTATACCTTTGACTCATTTTTTACTTTGGTTTCGAATACATTTTATTTCATTTATTCCATATGTTCAAAATCATATGCAATAATCCTCATAAAATATCTGGCAAATCATATGGAGGTGTTGATGTGATTTCGAGATTTAAAAAAAAAAAAAATTGCAATCAGTTGATTTTCTTTGCCAACGACTATTTGGAATATACTTTCTTAGAACATATGCTACTGAATTACATTTATTTCAAAATAATGATATGGCAAAATAACGCTTACTTATAGGATGATAAGGAGGACTGTGGGGAAACTGGAACGAGATCTCTGGTAGTGGAAACGTATGTAAAGTTTCAAACTTGAATTTGAGATTCTGAAATGAGAATAAAAACAATTGTTAATCAGAAGTCTAAAAAACATAAAATATAGTATTTATTTGCAGTTCATTCCTTTAATAATATTTTCAAAAATTCTTCTCGATTTCCCGTACAGTGTAAAAATAAAAATAAAAATATTTTACTAATCTTTACTATTCAAATATTTTACTTTTTTATGTCATATAACCAAGTTTGGGGAACAAATATTCATATAACTGAGTGTTCATAAGAATTGGGTAAGTATTCTAGAAAGACAAAAAAGTATAGTTGAAATTAGATTTGTTATTAAAATCTATCAATCATAAATAAGATTTATTATATATATACAAAAGAGTTAAAACTTACCAATATCTTTCTTATATAAATACAAATGAAATATAAGTTTATATAATTTTTTTTACGTTACCGTTGTCTATAGAAGTAGTTATGTTTTCCAAAAAATTTGGAAAAAAAAAAAAAAAAATTGTTGTGAAAAAGCTGATTAAACACAACTAATTTTTTCTTAAAGATTTTTTTTTATCTCCATATATCTTTCCATACTTTACGGAAAAATACATTCATAACACATTTACTCCTTCGGTAAGAAAATATGTTAAATATATATTGAACACGGAAAGCTCAGATATAAAATTTTAAGGAAAACACACTCAATAATTGTTAACCATTTATACAAAAGAATTTTTATATCGAATTGCAATTCGCTTTCACGTCTTCTGTCTTATAACTCCACAAATCCTCATATATGTTATCCAATCCTTGAAATATTTCTAGACTTCGTTATTCGACAAATGATTTTTAAAATTTAATATCACTTTCTCAGACAATTTGGAAACTACTTGATTTTTCTATACAAACAAGATGAGATTTATGTGAAGTATTTACACAATTACTGATAAGATGCATAGCTAAAGTTGTTCCCAGGCTTCATCGATTGAGAAATGAGCCATTCACTGTGCGAATAGATTAACTCTACTTTTTGAAAAATTTTAAATTTAAGTGCCAAAGCACTTGGTATAGACACAACTTTTTATATTTATAATAACTTTCCTGAATAATAAAGATTATCACCAGAAAACGGCAAAAAAAATTTTTTGGCCGTTGAATAATAAATAATCTAGTTCAATGGCCATTTTGATTAAGTCCATACTCTAATGTAAATCGTTACAATAATGCAACTCAAATACTTTAGCAAACGCTGAATGATAACGGTAATTTTTTTAGTGCCGTCTTATCAGAATTAAAGTAAAATAAACTAGTCAGTCACAGTACAATTGTCGCAGGATCAAGACCTTGTGAAGTTAAATAATTATTATTAAGAATAAAGAGAGAGGAGAGCTTAATTGTGGGTATATTTTAACTTCTAGTTCTATACTTTAACTTCTAAATATTTTTTCAGTCTTTTCAACACCGCTCTCAGATCGTATTTGGGTTTGAATTATTATAAATAGTATTTCGATTTGTCAGTGGTTTAAAAGATAAATATTATATATACCGTTATAATCAAGATGAGTGAGACTAATAATAATGTGAATGTGGAAAACAGTGAATCACCTGCTGGTTCTTAAATACAATTTATCAGCAAAAAATCTGGCTCAAGAAAATGTTTATGGTTTTCTTCGGATTCTTCTGATTTCAACAGTAAAAATATTGCAACAAACATATTGATTAGGAGGAAAAGAAGCTGTGAACCTGATAACTAAGCCCGAAATTTACAAAAACATAAAAGAACAAAAGATTTGGCATACAGGAATAGAGGACGAAATTTAATATCCGCCACAATCCGCAGATGTCGCCACAAATGCAATCAAAAAATTCTTTCGGATGAGAGAGGTTTCCATGAAGGCATTTTACAGTTTCCATAGTGAACTTGACAAAAATATTTTCTTAAGAGGTTGTATTAAAGTTAAAGAATTAAAAAGGCGTCCAGCGAATAACTTTGAAGAACCAAGATCACATTCTTTTACATATTATTTTCGAAATAAATACAAATAATATATTATAACAGAACTGTTAACATTAGTTTTTATGGAAAATCTGAGATAAAAAATATATAATAATTAACTTTTTCTGCAATAAAAAACTTAACTAAAAACTTAAAAATTTAAACGCTGAATTTAACTTTATTACTTTTTTTCACTTGCCAAATCGACTAACTCCACCTGTCACATAAAAATTGTAATATTACTGACGATTATTTTTTGGCTATTCTTTCTTATCAATTTTATATACCGCTAGATGAAAGCTACATCTATGTTTATGCATTCTACAATACAATGTACAATCTTTGGAGACGAAGAACTCAAGTAATGCTAGATTGACGAATGCTTCAATTTTGAATTTTTTTTCCCCAAAAAAATTTTGCATGGTGATAAACAAGCGATAATTAGAGGGTGCTAGGTATGAGGAGTACGGAGGATGCGACAGAAATTCCCAGCCTAATTTCTGTGATTTTTTTCACGAGTCGCCAAAGCAGCATGTGTATTGGCATTATCACGATGCAATATAATGTGCTTTATATTGAATATCGCCGACCTCTTTTTTTTCAGTGCTTTGTTTAAATCATCCATTTGCTGGTATTATCTCTCCGAATCGAACTTTCTATGAGGTTTCCAAAGCTCGAAATGTATTGGTTCTTGGATGACCCCCTATGCACTGAGTTCTCTTATGCAGGCTCAGTCTCGAGTTAAGAGGTAGAGGGGACAGATAGTCCACGCGACAATGGTTCTCTTTTCCTTACGATCTATTCAATAATAATTCATTTTTCATCACCAATTAACATCCGATCCAAAATGGGTTTGTTTTCGCTCCGAGAGACGTGCATATGAAGTTTCGATTAAGCAAATTTATCCCACTTAACTCACGAGACATCCATCTGGAATGTTTATAGACCAATCTTAGTAACGACAAAAATATTTTGTACAATAAATATTATTAAACGTATGAAAAATGTATTATTTTCTTTCACTTCACAAATGGACAGAACTTTCCGGTTGATTTAATATATCTATATACTTGTGTCTGTTTATGCAAAGAAAATCGCATTTATATTCATAAATAATTATCTATGCATAATTAATAATCATTAACTGTATTTACATTCCTTAGTCCTATACTTACTTTTAAGAACACATCTTGCATAAAATCCAATGTATTAATAACTTCGGAAATTTACAGAGCACTTATAAATTTACGAGTAACATTCTATCTACTGAACATAATTATACAATTTCAAATTCAATAGTTTCAGTATTTAGTTTAAAAAACTACTTATATTTTTTTGTATCATATAGTTAGTAAAAATAATTACTCGTTCATTTTATTTGATAAATATATAAAGATCGCGTATTTTTGAGTCATAAAAGCAAATCGCCAAGTTCATTTCCTATCAATCGTCGCGTATTTTTTGAAACAGATTTTATTCTTTAAAACATTAATTATTGAAACACTTTTTGCGGTCTGAGCAGAGCAGGATTAAGATGCTCTAAGCACTCAAAGAATATTGGTACCCTCATGTTTAAGTAATTCAAAATATAAACGAAAAATTAAATTTTAAGTATTTAAAGTTAATTTCATTTAATTAAACTATAAAATAAAGTTGAATTAAAAATTTAGAAATTTTTAATTAATTTAATTACTTAGAATAAAAAATAAAATTTTATGTATTAAAATTTGTTTCCACGAAATTCGCAACAATAAGAGAAAGTAATTAATAAAAGCAACATAATATATATAATCCTCGTATTCGTACGAATCTTGAAGGTCATAAGATCGAAATTTTAAATAATTTATTTACACTTTTTGAATAGGAAGAAGTTAAAAAGCTGTAACTAACTTACTGAATGCTTGAAAATAATTTTTTATAATTTGCATTATTAGAATGCATTGCGTTAATAACCTATAACATGTTACATATTTCAAATAATTATAACTATACATATTTACTTTTATGCCACATAATTATTGATAATAGATAGTATCGAATATTCGTTTAAACTGCTAATGTAAAGTTCAGATTTAAAAAGGTTTTTTGTAAATCCATCTTGATGGTAATAATATGCAGAAAAAGAGAATTTGTGAAAAAAAAATTTTTTTTTACAGTTATATGATCTTATCTAATAAATAGACTATAAAAAATTTCTAATTATAAATTCTTTAAGATCTTGAGGTAATATAAATCAAATATTTAACAATTATAGTGTAGTTAATTTGTGACGAACGATAAAACAAAACTATACCTAAAAAAATAAAACTTTTTCTTAAATGTCGAGCTTAACTATTTTATTAAAACCATTTCTTATAAATTATAATAGTTTAATCGGTCACCCAAGCTTTGATGAATAATTACCGTCTAATTACTAGGAATGAGTTAATTTCAACAATTTTTCGTGCTCACCATGCTCGTAATTTTTTAATCTACTATTCTGTAATATTTATGGTTTTATTCGTTCGTAATTTTTCAAGTCAACGTTGTGTTCCTTTGTTTGGTTTCATTTAATTAAATCTAACTTCGCACCTGAATTGTAGAAACTTTTAGGCTTTTCTTGCTGAGACACCATTATGTTATCGTAATAATAGCGTCACCACAACTTTCGTAGCATTGATTTGGACGGGGAATTGGAAAATATTTGAGTTTTTCTTCCTTTTAACTCTTTTCTGGTTAGAGTATGTTTAAAAATGTGTTAGAGTTTAATATATTGTACATCATTTTGAATGGGAGCATTAGTTTGTATTATTTTTTTACGTTCGGTTTGATAAATCCAACAAATAAAAAAAAATTAGAATCTGGTTTTCTCTACAACAAAATAATTTCATATTATAATTAATTAATTTCTTAGTTAAATAAAGATCATTGTCGAAGGACCTGTTGATTCTAATTCCATATTAAGTGACACTAATCTATGATTCCATCACTAGACAAAAGTGAATTGCAATTGATTGAAGCAAGTATTAAAAAAGAATTTTACTTTATTTTCCCTCAAGTGTTATTCATGTTTTCGAATACTAACACATTTTGTAATTGTAAAGCTTTTAACACTTCGTCCGAAACGAATAAACATAGAATTAAAGGGAAAAAAAAGAATCCAAATGCTTTCGAAAGATATCTTCGTCTGAAATCCTTACACTAATATACGACTTCTGTAAGTTTTTATAGTTTCTGGGAAAGGAAAATTTAAAGACACCTTACGAATGCTATTCTCAGTTGTAAGAATCTAAAGTATATATATTTTTTTTTTGGTGGGAAACTTTTGAAATTTAGAAAGAAGTTAAAAACCATTATTTGGACTCCCTACAAATGCTTTTTGCTCAAATAACCAGGAAATTAAGAGATGTGTTTCTCAACGAGAAGTTATGACTTATGGAATTCTTAAAAGTTTGATGTCAAAATAAGTTATTTCACAACGATTTTTTTTAAATGAACTTTCTCCTCGACCAACCGTGTATACGACTACAATAAATAAAAACAGTGCATAAATAACTAACTACATTTTGATAGGGTTAAAAATGCTCATATTATTCCATTTTTCACATTATTTACAAAAATTATACGTGCATAGATAGGAATTTTGTGTTTAATGCATTATTTTTATAATTCAGTCAAATCTCTCAACTTAGAAACTTCTACATATCGAAAATCTTTATACATCGAACTTTTTTCAAAAATCTCTGATTTTCAATATAGTATAAAACAGTTTCCGCATACCGAACAAAATTTCTTTATATCGAATGGTTTTTGAATTTGAATATTCTCTCTTTTTTTTTACTCGTGAACGAGAACTTAATTGTGGCTAATTACCACATCGAACAGGACATATTAAATGACTGTTTTGATCAAGATGAACTCAAAGATGATGATGACAACGAAAAATGTAAGTAAATGTAATTGAAAAACCATCAAGAAAACAAATAATGGGGGAATTCAAAACTATCCCACAAGAAGTTTTTACTTTTTTGAATAAGAGTGTACACACACACTATATTCAAACAGTTTCTACAAAAGTTTTTGCTCCTAAAGATATAAGGAACAACTTTGTTTAAAAATAAGTGAAAATTTCATTTCACGTTTCGTGCATGTACATTCAGTTTTTAAAGTTGGGCTCTTCGCGATTTTCTCTTCACTGGCCTCGGGGACTTTATTGTAATTTGTATTGCATTGTATAACTTGTGCTCGGGTGACCATTTTGTTGTTGACTAAAACAATAGTCTCTTGGGTGGCTCAAAAAGTTCTTATATTTGAAGACAGATGACATCATTAAGGTAAATTGTTGTTACCATTGGGTGCTTCCATCTGTTAAACGGAGTCGAAAGAAATCTGACATCGATTCAAAAGGTAGTTTTCATTTGCTATCAGATAAAAAGTTTATTGCTGCCACGTCGAGTTGTCGACGTCGTTGAGACCTGGATTCATCATTATGTACCAAGAATGAAGTAAAAATCAAATCAAAACTTTAGGTTGCTTCCGGTGAATCTTTTCCAAAAAAGGCGAAGATGGTCTCATCATCCGAAAAAGTTATGAAGAATTTTTGAGGCATGATAGGCGTCATGATCAAGAATACGAATAACTGAGACTTAGACAACTGTCTAGTGAGTCCTGATGCTTATAAAAAACAAAACGTTTTTGATTATACGAGCGCCATTTGTTGGGCTTTCTAAGGACTTATTGAACGACCTTCTTAATTAAATTAGTATAAATAAGTTCATTATTCCCAATATTTTTTTATTTATATTAAAGAACTTGGTATTAAACACTGTATATGGCTCAAAAGTATTAAAAAATAAGTTCGCATATGGAAATGAAACTATTGCTTTCTTCACTCGGCATTTTGACGAAACAGCAGTTTTGAAGTTGTTAATTTAGGAAGAGCTACAGTGATACACGAAAGTCTACATACACCGTTAAAACTTCAATTTTTTTATTAAAAAGTTTGACATATTACAATTTTGTTTCACTAGTTAACTACCACTATACTTTAAATAACTTTTCTCTCAAATAAACTGAAAACAATTTAAATTACATTATTTACAATTAAAAAAAGTCATTTTCTCCCACACTTCAACTCATGAAAGTGAACATACAAATCGTTTCAAGTAGTGTTGGTAAGTATTTTATTGCTATTTTAAAACCGTTTACCATTTTTATTGACTTTCCAGTAAAACTAGTTTTTTTTTATCTAAATAAATAGATTATGCCACCAAAAAGAAGAGAAACATCATTGGATATTCGAGAATTGATAGTAAAATTAAAGAATGAGTCTAAATCACTTAGTGAAATCAGTAAAATTGTAGGAAGAAGTCGGTCGACAGTTCAAACAATTATTAGAAACTTTAATTTAACTAAAAGCACTAAAAACAAACCACGCAGTGGGAGAAAATCAAAATTAAGTGATAGGGATAAAAGAGAAGTTGTCAGGAAAATTCGAAATGATCCGAAAATCACTGCAGTAGCCATAGCTAAAGACCTCGAAAAAGTTAAAAATATCAGTATACATCCTGAGTGTATTCGAAGAAGCCTTAGATCGGAAGGATTTAATAGTAGAATTCCACGAAAAAAGCCATTCATCAGCACAATAAATAGAGAGAAACGCTTAAAATTTGTAAAACTCCATGAAAAAGATGATCTTGAATATTGGAAAAGAGTTATATTTACAGATGAGTCAAAATTCAATATTTTCGGTTATGATGGAAAACAAAAAGTCTGGCGAAAACCTGGTACAGAGCTCCAAATGAAAAACCTCATTCCCACTATAAAACATGGCGGTGGTTCAGTAATGGTTTGGGGATGCATGTCAGCCACAGGAGTGGGTAATTTGGTATTTATAGAAAACACTATGGATCGCTTCGTGTATTTGAACGTATTAAAAAACAATTTGAAGGAATCAGCACGAAAATTAAACATGCAAAACAATTGGATCTTTCAACAAGATAATGATCCAAAACATACCGCATGTGTTGTTAAAGAATGGCTATTATACAACACTCCAAACCAGTTGCATTCACCACCCCAAAGCCCTGATCTAAATCCCATCGAAAATTTATGGGATGAATTGGATAGAAAAATTCGAAATCACCAAATTAGAAACAAAGAAGATCTTAAGAGGGCTTTGCGAGAGGAGTGGAGTCAAATACCCGCAACTGTTACCCAAACATTGGTTTTTTCGATGCCCAATCGCTTAAGAGATGTGAAAAAAGCAAAAGGTGGGCCAACAAAGTATTGACTTTGTAAAATTCAAAATTTAAAGTTGCTGTATGTTGATTTTTGTGAGTAATGAAATACAAATTTTTTCTTCTTTCAAAATTTATCTTATTTATATTGCTTAAATTAAGCTAACTGTATATTTGTTTTAAAATTTTGTAATCAATTTAATCAAAATTGAAAATATTTCTCGAATAAATAAAGTAAAACACTTGGTTTCGTTAATTTTAAAGGGTGTATGTTGACTTTCGTGTAGCACTGTATAAGCAAAAAAAAAAAAAAAAAAAAAAAAGCAGTTAAGCGGCATTTTTTCCCCCTTACAAGAGCAATCGAAAATGAATCAACGAACAAAAAAAATTCTTTCTTCTAAGTATAAAAAGAGAAAACAAATACAAGTACGTCTTTACATAAATGAAGATAATTGTGACACAAAACTCTTATTGTTTTCAACAATTGAAGAAATGCTTAAAACAACATTGTTGTTTAAAAGTTTAACGACCAAATGCTGTGTTTGCCAACATTAAGATTGTTTTACGAAGCAGAAGAAAGAATTTTTTTTTTAAGAGAAAGAATAGCTACGCGTTTCGTCAATAAAGGGTTGATCGTATTGAGAAAAGTTAACGATTTGGAAAATTGTGAAAATTGCAGTGTTCTGGATTTTAATCCTTTTTTTTTTTCTCTTTATAGCAACATTTTGGTACATTTTTTAGATTTCAGACTTCGGTATTTTGATTTTTAACAACTCCATAATCCAAGTATGCGCTATCTATTTTCAGGAAAATCTAATAAGCTATCCTGTTGTGAATCGAATTTTTTCCCTCGACTCTGAAATCAAACCCGTTGTATTTTTCCTTGCGTACAGATTGTGTGTTTTATCATTAATTCTTTAAAAGAAAACAACCTATTTTTATATCTTTATTTATTTATTTATTTATTTTTTTTTTGGAATTTATTCAAGTATAAGGCTTACTGAATAATTTGTATACAGGAGTTCTTTTAGTACTTCCTCGATTAACGCTGATTCAATATTACGCAATAATTTTGTTTCATAAAATTTCACTTTCTTTTTTTTCCCGATCGCTAAGTTTATTATTAGCTTTATAATGAATTAATTTATCATATGGGAAGGAAAAAGGAATGAAACAAAGGAAAAAAAATAAATGGTTAAGCATGTTGAATCTGTCGTGGTCCCAAGCTCTCCAATTGGCGTGGTGTGGAGGTTTGGAGAGGGTGGAGTCAACTAAGGTGTCGTCCTCGTGACTTGACCGAGGTTCAAAATTACGATATCGTCGCCAATAGCTCTCGTGTGCTTCTCAGTGCGACGTTAATAAACAATCACAATTCCCTTATGTACAATATGTAATAAAGACTTTGTTCAGCGATCTTTGATTTTGTGCGTCGTCATTTAGGAATGAGCCTGAAGTAAAAATGAAAGGTAGGCGTTGCAATGATTCTAAAATAATGAAGGAATATAAAATATTATCAATATCTTTCAGAATGAAACATGTTAAGTGATGAGTCCTGTTTCGTCCTAATACAAAATTATTCTTTATTCATATGGGAGAATTTTTATATTACTATTTGTAACAATATCTAGAACTCACGCTAAATTTTTCTATTTTGTGTATTCGTTGAAAATTTAAATGAATATATAAGATGAAAAAGAAAGTATGACGCGTTAGAGTAACGCTAAAGGCACAAAAAAAAGTAAAAAAGGAAAACTTTTTTAAAAAATGATAATGATGGATTTCTTATATGAAAAAATTTATTTGAAAAAACCACCCAGAAGAAAAAAAGAGATGATTGAGAGAAAAAGAAATCGGCTAAAAACTGGTAAAATTTTTATAATGGAAAGAAAAAAAAATACTTAAAAGGAATTTTTTTTTCAAAACACACACACACACATACACATGAAGGATTCATTATCATAGATCAGAAGAAAATAAGAAAAAGATGATGAAAAAAGGAAACAAAGTGACGAATTAAGGAAAAAAAGGAAATTAACTGGCAGAAAAAGTTAAAATGATGTATAATTTACTTAGAAAAGGTTCGGGAATGAAAGCGAAATCAATAGGTAAAATTAAAAATAAATGGTGGCAGAAAGAAGGGAGAAGTGAAAAATGGTAATAAAGAGAGGAGACAGAAATTATAAATTTACGGGAAAAAATTACGGAGAACGAGGAAAAAGACGAAAAGTGAAGGTATTTCCTCCTGTCGCTAATAGTAAAATTAAGGAAAATGAAAAGGATGGATTAGTTAGTGAAAAGGATTGAGAGCGAAAAAGGAGAAGGAAAAAAAAAAAAAAAGAATTTTAATAAGAGAAAGAAATCAGTTGAATACGGAAAGCGATATGAAAGTGGAATTAGTAAAGATTTTGGTAAAAAAAAAAAAAAAAAAGGTTGCTTATTAAGAAAAAAGGAAATGGATAGGAAAATAATGATGATTTATGGTTAAGATAAAATGATACAATTAAAAAAAGCCGGAAAAAATAACTATTAGTAATCAGTGAGGTAGAGAGAAACTAGAAGTAGAAAGGAAAAGAATGAGGAAGAGAAATAAGCTGGAAAATTTAAAGAGCAGGGTTATATTTTTATATATATTATAAATTAAAATATATCAAACACCACCCAAACGATGGATTAATATAAAATTTGATTGTTTCTTGCCAGATAGGTGAAACATAATAAAACTGAAAAAGTCAAACTTTTATTGTTAAAAAGTAAATTAAAATTGTTTTTATAAAAAAATTTATTTTTACTATACTTATAATTTTTGCTTTGATGAGATCACACACACGCACACACGCACGCACACACGAGAACAATATTAAGAATTAAAAAAAAAATATCTAGCAATTTTCTTCGTCTAGAATCATAATTTTATGATCAATAGAATCTTTTGATCATCAAATAATATGTCATCTAAATTTAACTTGGGAAGTTTTACGATTCCGAGATAAACTGTTCGGCAAATTAAAATATAAAATATATTGCAATACATTATCTATTCAGTAATCGTTGAAATTGGGTTAACTTAGCCAAACTAGTAGTTCCAACTCTACTTCAGAGTATTTATGTAAATTCACAAGTAAGAGAGAGATAGGATATTGTGTAAATAAATTTCAAAGGATGTGTAAATATTTCAAACTTTTAGATAAAAGATCCGATTGAGAAATACAAAAGAGGCTACCAAAATAAAAATAATTTCCTTCCAGACTACACTGATAGTGATTAAAGCAAGAAAAAGAAATAAGTTCAGTCTGAACGAAAAATTGAAAACAAACAAACTTAGATGGATGATTTAGGTTAGTGCATAAAGTCCAAGTTCTTTATTTCACTACCGATAGAGTCGAGGAAATAGTCTAAAGAAAAAGTAACCGAATGAATTATACTGAATGAGCATAACTTAAGATATTTGAAATCTTCCTGTCATTCCAAAATTGAATAAGAAATAAAATTCTAACTATACTTCTAACTATATATATATATATATATGTACACGATGGATAAATATTTCCAGCCTGCAATGGATTATACGTGACTTATAAGGCATGCATAAGTCTCAATAAAGTTGGAATGGAAAAGGAGAAACAACAGAGTAACCATTAACATATTTTTCCATAAAAGTTAAATAGAAAGCATTTGCTACGCATAACTTCAGCGTTACAACTGCTGCAGTCTGTGAAGTTGTCTGATTACAAACTAGATACGCAGTCGTATGTGATGGAGGCCAATATCATTTGATAAAAAATGTAACGGAATTCGCAGTCTTGTAGCCAATATGATTGAGAGCAACCATATTTTTTTTTTTTTTTTTTTTTACTTTTTTATAATATAGTATCTGAATAATTTACATGAATATTCAGTTAAGGCAATTAGACGTGTTTTATATGATAGTATTATTAGTTATTATTAATATATAGATGACTTTCGCAATTACGGCAGCTTTGAAGTAAAGAATACATATGCATACGCATATGTTGGATTATATATATATTATCCAACACGTTTCTCGTGTTGATATCAGTGAGAAAGTAGCTGGTAATGGTAAATTAGATCTAAGATAATTAGATAATCGATTAATTTCAATGACATCAACCATTCTAAAACAAAATGGAAGAGGAATGAATTCCGTACAAAGAGAATACCAATTCGTAAGACTGCTCCAGTCAATTCAACTGCTATTCTACAGATAAGAGATGATACTTAAAAATGCAGTCAACTACTGCACCCAGTTCTGTGCTATTTCCTCGCAGTGAGTTCCGAGGCGCCACATATTCTGAGATAAGACAGTTCAGACATTGTCCATAGGTTTTCATAGTCTTAGATTGAAGCTAGCGAATTCATAATAATACAAAAGTATGTTGTATGATTTAGTCATACTGCATGAACCAGTCGTCGAAGAATCTTTTCCGATTCTTTGGAGCACATACATATCTTTTTTCATCTAAAGCTTAGATAGTACATTTGATCTGCACACAATTAATCTTGACGTAGCATTACCTTAAAAAGCTCTTACCGTGTTCTTATTTTTTCTCACTGGGTGGTCGCGTATTACGTAAGCCAAGAGAAAAAAAGGCGGGTTCCCTCTATTACGTTACATATCAGATAGAGACACTTAATCTGCATGTTCATCATAAATGTGTATGTAGTTGACCCAAAGATTTGTTGGAGAATAATCTCATCAGCACAAGTCGGCTAGAATATTACATAAGTCATTTATCGAAATACAGAATGGATATTAGTTGCAATCTTAAATATTAAACAATATGAGTGGAAAACTTTAATCTGAAGAATGAAAGCTAATTGATCAATCATCGTTTGTTAAATCAAGGTAAACAGCACTAGAGTCTTAAAGCCATGTCCCATGTAACGTTGCAAAATAAGATAATTTCATACATATTTTTATTCGATGTTCTCGATACTCTCATTCTTTTCACTTGTTTTTAAAATTTGTAGTTGTATGAACGAAAATTTAAGTAAACAAATGCTTGACTGGTAAAAAGAAATAAGTGCGGTTCTATTTAACTAGCCGTGAATCGAGTTGCTCCTTGGCTGAATCAATGTTAGTTATCAAAATTATCAGAATTAATTTCTAAAAATAGAGCTTAGTTGTTATATACATTCTTTTTAGCAGCGAATTTGTACCTTATGCAAATATTTGCGAGTTTCCAGTAGTATTAATTTAGAAGCTTTAAATGGTTTAGTTCACCGAAAAATTACTTCACATTCCATGGTTTATCTAGAAACTAAAGCATAGCAACTGTAAAATTAAAATATTAAAGAGGTCTTCAATTCTCCGAACCGAAACTCCATGTAAAATAAAACTCGAAACAGAACAAATAATAATTTAAGAAGCATATTTCAAAGTATTTTCTGTAAAAGGGAATGGGAATAGGAAAAATTCTTATGTTTTCAACTCATTTCAGTTCCTCCATTGCGAAACACTCTTTTGTAAACACTCGAATTTTCAGGTATAAATAAATTAATTCCAACTGAAATACTTCAACAAAATGCTCTTAAATATTTAATGGAAATTTAAGGACTAAACCACTCTACAAAGGATTAATCCATTTTCTACGAAACATTCTAATTTAAGCTGATATTTCCCATTAATAAGTACAGGTAACATCGTTTCGCAATATATCATCAGGCATGTTCACTGTATATTGACATTATGGGTCACAAAAATCATTTCTAAGAGAAACTGGAAAATTTCGAAAGTTTCCTTGAAACTATATTTGTTTATAATTATGTATAATCTTTTAATGGACAATCTTGGTAAAAAATTAAATCACACAAAACTCAGAAACATTATTTAATTATTAAATATGAATTTTCATGTTTAACGTAATGTATTGTTACCAATGTATTAAATTGATTAACAACAATTCCAGTTTCAGCTTAAGAATTTAAGGGTACATAAAACCATAAAAATGGCTAAAATATCGAAATAATTTTTATTGCATTATTACAATACTATGACTTTCCAAAATAAATGTATATAATTTCGTATTTCTAGCTACAATATTTAATGAGTTATTTAAATTTTCTTTGACAGTGTGCCAAATTATATTTCATCGACCTTCAAAATTTTTAACTGATTTTTCTCAATTTCTTATTTTTTTTTATGACTGTCGTGTACTGAAATGCTATGGTATTTCTTGTTATCAACATAAAGCTTTCACATTTATCTGGTTGTTCTGTATACCATGTTTGATGATTCTGTACATAGAATAAGGATTTATATTAATAGTTATTTTTTAAAAAACCCATTTATTTATATATAGTTGTTTTTTTAAATTATTTTTTGAAGTGTCATAATAGGAAAAAAAAATTGTAAAACTAAAATTAATTCTAATACAACAATATATATATATATATAGTTAACGCAGAACACAGTTAAAATGTGTCGCACATTCAGAGGATGGTTACACATAGGAGGATTTTCTCGGGAACAGATGTTTATGTGTATTCTCGTACGTCCAATTCGTAAACGAGTTAAAATCAAATCCTGTCTTCTACATGAAAGTGATTTCCAATGAGAAATGATGGGTTTTATATGATACAATTTATTGTCTTTTTCAAGATTCCATTGATCCTACTAATGATTATGGATAACTTATTTAATATATTTATTGCATACCAGTATGGGAAGGTAGGAGACGTTTCACCTGAAGTAGATTTAGCAGCAATATCTACAACTTCATTTTCCTTGATACTGCATGAGAGGGTATCCAATAAAAAAATCAATTGGATGTTCTCTAACTTTAAATTATGAATTTTTTTTCCTATGTCAATGATCAATGGACATGCAGAACGATTCGGATGATTTAAAGATTCCATGCACTCATGAAATCAATGAAGACAGTAAAATTTTCATTGAGTCGACTGCAGACACTTTCTAATGCCTTATGAATCACAGAAATCACCGCTGTGAAACAGAACATTAAGTTTAAAAACACGAAATGAATTGGCAATTAAAAATGAGGTACCAACATGATTCGATGACTTTGATCAGTCAGTGTAGATGTGAAGAAAATCAGGACATTGCTCTGCAAAGGCATTACAAATTTGAAATAAAATGTTTTGTGTCGTGTCTAATATTTTAAAATTTTTAAAAGGATTTTTAAAATTAAAACTCTGTTCGCCCCAAGGTGACAAACACTCGTTTGCTTTCACGAGTCTTCTATTACAATTCGAATACTACAAAGAAATTGATTGAAAAAATTGCTTGAAAATAATAAAATGTGTAGAAGTAGAAGGGATCTTGAAATACGGAAATATTTCGAAAAAATTAAATTTTTAAGTTGTCGTTCATTCGAAAATGAAGTTTTCCCTGAAATATATATATTACGTGTGTTCAAATGGAGTGAACGTAAATTCTTCTTTTAAATACATAATTTATTTAATTAATTAATAAAAGAAAATTGTTCGAAGGGTACTGTATACCTTTAAATTGACAATCTCTAATTCTTTAAACAATATTAGTCTCAAAATTCATTTCATTTCAGAATTTTTTTTTAGAAGTAAAGAAACGTAATCAGCTTTGTGAATGTAGAACCTTACTTTTTTTTTTTTTATTATTTCACGTAAGTTTCGGTGAAAAATGTTGGTTTTATTTTTCGAAATATTTTTTTCTCTAAAGGTTCACAAAATTTGAGATGGATATTATTAACTACTATACATAAATATTCTTCCATAAAAGGTAAGAAATTCAGACAAAATACTCTCAAGATTAAGTTTAAAGAATAATTATTTGCAGTAAGAAAAAAAAAATAGAAAATCTTCAATTTTAAATTCGCCAATCTTCTTATATTTACTTACATAGAAAAAAATCCTTACCAAAATAGTAGAATTGCACATCCTTCTTGTTAGGGATTCTCCTTTTAAGAATTCCGTCCAAAATTCTTCAAACTGAAAAAAAATAATTAATGTAAGTATTCATAGTAAAAAATGTTAATATACAATCTCAATTTTATAAAAGCAACAAATTTAAAAGCTAAATACAGGTTAATTTTTCATTCCAATTTAATCTATATGCATGAAAAATCATTATATCAAGCAATTAGAAAGTAATTGCAGAAGGAATTGTGAAAGTAAGAGCAAGGACTCTTATCGAAAAATAAAAAGAATTTTCACTTGAATTAACCTGCGAAATAAGTTACTCAATATTCTAGAAATTTTAGAATGCATGCTAATTAAAGCTTCTTTTTCCGCACACAATTCTCTTTCTTCTTTTTACGTTTTCTTAGTTCATATGTTGTGGTATTCAATATGCTATTAAATATATGTCACATTTGTAGAATGCAAATGAACATTGCATATCAGAAAAAATGCGATTTATGTTACAAAACTTAAATTAAAAGACCATATTGCATTTCCCTTGGGTCAGGGAGGTTGCAACTCAACACAACTTGGTTATATCAAGAGGTAAACACGGATTCTGATGACAAAGCAGTTATTTTTTCATGACGCTGATCAATAAGCATCGAGAACCTATCTCGACGTGAATTTCTTTTTATTAATATTTTGAATGTATATATATGATAATAAACATTTGTTATCTTAGATCCTTCTGCAATAAATTGGGTTTTGGCTTAGATTCTGCTACAATAATTTCTTAATGTCTTTGTCAATATTCGTTCCTAATGTAAAACTGAAGGGGGAAATTAGGCCTTTTGATTGATGGATTGATTATTTATCAACTTTGCACTTTGAAGAAACCCAAGGGCTGTTGACGATGGACCTCGTAATTTTGAACTTCGTTTAAATAATGAGGATGACACTTCAGTTGGAACCTTTCTCTCTAAATTTTCTCAACACGCCAAAGAGAGGACTTGGGAACTTGATAGATTTAACATGCATCAGTCCCACTATACGGCATGTCTTTAGTGACATCGGGACTCGAACCCAGAACTCGATAGAAACGACACCGACAGCGAGTTCGCGACCGTAACCACTAAGCTATCGCGGGCATACACACACACACAAAAGAGAGGGGGGGGGGAAAAAATTTGATAAATTTAACAGCAAAAGTTTTCTAATTTGAAAGAAATTAAACTGTTATTGTATATTCAATTATTATTCGAAAACATACTGTTGCGTTTAACAACATTAAATGAGTTTTAATATGGTTTTCTCCGGAAAATTATTTCTTACATGAAAGTGGCATCGATATATTTTTCAGAAATTCAAGGCATGTTTGTACAATTGAATCATTTGATTTGTTTCCGAAATAAAACTAAACGATTTATGTTTTTTATTTAATCGATCATTCTCCTTCATACAAGCTATAAACATTTATTACATATATCTTTCTGAATGGTACAATACGAAAGTAGACTATAAAAATAATAAGTTTTATTTTTTTAAATTTTAGAGATTTTGATGGCAAACAGCTTTTCCAAAAAGGCACATTTCAAACTTAAGTTTGACCTAACCTAGTTCCAAATATAAAATATTTCAGGATTTTTCAATTGATAAGGGATGACCTTGTACTTGGGGAGCAATGTTTTCGTGACCTACACTGCTTATCTTGATTCTAAGTTAGAAGCTCAATGTACCTGACTACAACAAAAGTTGTTTTTTTCCCCCCCTATAATCACCAATAAACATATTGGATTTAGGCTCAAGATAGCTCAAACTTGAACAATGAGCTCATAGCGCGCCCGTTTGAAGTGGCATATAGAAAAAAAAATTCTTGGGAATGCAAAATGGCAAAAATAATAAGAAATACATTTATTTTTGTTCTTGAGATATGCGTGCTTGCTGTTATTCATTTCTACAAGCTTTTATTCAACTTGCTGTATTCATATGCATTTAAGTCTTTCCGGTTCAAAATTTGTACTCGAATTTTAACCCATTTCGTATCATCCGAAAGACCTGAAATTTTGCATACACGCATAACTCCGAGGACGATTCAATGCCATGCTATGCTCAAGCGGTGACAGGTTTAGGGTGGGGTGGGAGGATCTGGTTTTACGCTTAGAGCTCAATTGAATTAAAATTTCGCTCACACGTATAGCTCATTTAATTGCCTTTTTATAGTCTCAAATTTGCAGATTAAAAAGAGTTAAATAAATATAAGTTAAAAAATTAATCAAGATTTTATTTGAAGGTGGACTAAATGGTATAAATTTTTTTAAAAAAATCTAATTTATATAAGACCTGAGGTACTTAATTATGATATATTTGTAATTACAGATAAATTAAGTACCATAGCTACGTACATATGTATGAGATCAACAGAAGTATTGTTACCTCAGGCTTTGATAAATTATGCATTATTTTACATTTAAAAATTATTTTTATACCTTTTAGTCTGTCTTTAAATGAAAACTGAAATAAATTGTTTTACTTTTATTTATTTCATCTCTTCTGAAATAACGATGTTGTTTTAAACGTAGCGTAATATACTGGTCTTCAAAAATTAAGGTGCAACAGTCTTTTGTCATTCCTCAGTAAAAGAATGAAAATAAAGGTAAAAAACATGGTTTATATGAATGATCGTAAGCATCTTCAATAAACGTTATGAAGCAATTATACTCCTTCATTATTAATTTTAAAATTAATTGGACAGTATGGGAAGTCGATGCCGTCAATACATTACAAGTAAGGGTGAACAATTTCTTTATCAAAACCCATTTATTAAATTTATTTCACACAAATCGTTGATTTTGTTTTAAAATGAAGCTTTCGACTTTTGAAAAAAAAAAAAAAAAAATAGCTCTTCGTTTCATACCATCTTAATGTTAAAAGTATGTAAAACTCAATGAATAACTGTTTAAATGCTGATTCTAATATATTTAATGTTTTTATGTTATTTTTATTTTCAAGTTTGACACAAAAGACTGATTATTGAACCTTAACTTTAGGAGGTCAGTGTGCATAAGAGCAAAGTATACAAAAGCGTAAGCGTAAGAATTATTATTAAGGAATATATATATATATATATATATATATATTGATTTGCAGATATAAAAAATTAGCTGAAATAGAAGTTCTAATATGTGGTATTTAAGTTAAAGTTAAAATGGAAAGAAAAAAAATGCAGCACAAAAAGCAATGTAATTGGAAATATATATATTTAAGGTATGCAAAAATGTAGAGTCCTTATAACAAGATCACATACATACACACCATACGCATCATTTATATTTTCCCACCGTATTATTTAAATATACTTTTATATACTTATAATTACACATTAATACAAATAAAATAAAATCGTTTTGCGAAACACGTCAATGTGATAAACATTTTGTGAATTATTTACATTGTAAAAAAAAAAAAAAAAAGAATATGTATTTACATATTTTGCAGTAAAGTTTCATCATACAATTAAAACATTCTTCTATTTATTTCCACTATGCTCAAAGCATTTTGTTTTAGCATAACATCACCATAATTATCTTTAAGGCAATTGGAGTCTCATAAAAGCCTTAATTTTTTTTAATGATGTTCATTTAAAAAGCCTCTGTTTCTTTAACTTTATCTTACAAAAGTTTTTAGACAATGAAACATAGCAGCCATTTCACAAGAGAACTATAGGGGAAATTGAATTTGAGAACCATTGGAAAAAATAGAGATAAATTTATATCGTATAAATTATAAGCAGAGATCTACAATACCTTCATGAAATGAAATCTATTAGAGAATATTTAAATAATTAGTGCTATTATAAATCCATTTGTGAATGTTAAAATATTCATAAATTATATTTAGTACCTAAAATTTTAACAGACGTCGCTTAACAATGATTTTTGTTATTATTATTCGAAGCTCAATGTTATCAAAGTACAGTAATACCTCTTGTAAGGAAAACCCCTTACAAGAGAAGACCCTTTCAAACGAGACAATTGTGTTAGTCCTACTTTTTTTTTTTTTTAAATAGTATATGTATTTCTCTCTTATAAACGGACACCTCTATTAAAGGGACAAAATGTCTGGTTCGATGGGTGTTGCCTTATTGGGAGGTACTACTTTATTTCTAGGTCTCGAATCTTTAATTTTATTGAGTACCATGCAATAAATACCGCTTGTATGATCAATTCGTTTTATGTGATCAGTTTTGACCTAACCAATTTATGTCCAAAAAATGTTCCAAAAATTTTCCTGTTTTTGAATTTTTAAAAACTTTGTTATATGTATGAATGATTCTAAAACATTAAAAATCGATGAAATAAAGGTACTAGAAATAGTCCCAGGGTATTTAATGAAAGAAATTATGACATCGCGATACCAACTAGAAAAGAGTTACTTAGCTACGATGCTTTATCTTGTATCTACAAATCTCTATCTTGTAGCCACTAAACTCTCACTTTCAATCTATTATAATACGAGTACTATCTCCCCCCCCCCACCTTGGCATCGTCTTGTATCTGATACGCGTCACTTGCAGTTAAATCCTTTGTCTAGTAGCTACAATGCTTCCTCTTTAGCTCTGATGTTTCTCCCTAAAGCTATTTATATGATTAATCTTTCGGCGATGGTAGCAAAAATTTGTTAAAACTGTAGAAGAGCAAAAACAAGCATTTGACGATATTTAGAATAATAATGTTAGTAAAGAAGAAAAATGAGAAATTCACTGAAGAAAGTTACCCATGACTGCCAAGATGAATTGTTATTCTAATTTGTACTCATTATTTCAGTTCGTAAAATAAAAAAAATATTGTGATCTAGCACGTTTTTTCCAGATAACTTCCTCAAGTAATATAAATTCGAAAATTTACGAAAAAAACTTGAAAGAAGAATTATAAACAATCAAAAATATGTGGATTCATTTTTTTAATTTATTCATTTTTACCTTTGTCGCCCTGAAAGTTTCGTTTCTCTTCTTTGTGTTCTATTTTTTTGCGCACTAAAATTATTTGAGTAATAGTTCCCTTTTCTCTTCGAAACTTATTAATGTATTATTTGACATTAATTATCCATTACATATTTCCCCATCCACTTAAATCTATCATTCAATTAATGCTATCAAATAATCCCGGATCCGTTGTGTGCATTAAGACAGTCATACTGCACAGGCGATTTTTCATTCAGAGGGGAGGGGCAAATGGTTTTTTTTGCCCCCTCCATTTAACTCCCCTTATGGTCACTAGGGTGGAGGAGAATGCATTAACAGAGGCAGTACTCATTCTACAAAAGTGACAGCCACATAATTTCTTTTATTAATAAAAGATGAATGTAGAAAAACCAGAGTAGACCCAGACTCATCCATGATTATGGATGAGACATTCCAATTTTTATTTCCGGCAAGTGTCTCGGTTGCAATCTACATCAAATGTATTACCATTCTCTTTTCTGTATATGTCTGGTATTTGCGATTAAGGGAATCAAAAGACCCCTGATTGCTATTCAAAGAGTAATCACCAAGAAGATAAAAATAATTTAGAACTTTGATAGTTTCTCAAACCACTCTGAATGGTGAAATATTTTGTACTAGACTAGCACAAGAGTGCAATACTGGGAATGGTAAACAAATTATAAGTGAAAGATTCATTAATACTAAACAAAAATGTAACTTACAACATATCATTTATAACGATTTCTTTTAACTTTATTACAATAATAGAAAATACGAAATTATTTTTTCAGTAAGAATTCAGAGCTTGTGGCGTTGGGCTGTTCGGAATTCTCTCTTCACTCACCTCTAGGACTTTCATCAATTTGAATTGCACGAAATTACTCTTTCTTCCCAATTAAAATGAAACGTGATTAGGTAAATTAGATGAAGATAGAAGTGAAGTGATTTAGATGCAATGATATATAAATGAAATAGAATTAATGGAAAATGAAGAGAGATAGAGGATAACGACTTGCTGTCAGAAAATTGTCATTCGGATTGATATTCGTCTATAAGTTTTGTGGAATGAAGAGCGTTCTACTCAAAATATTCAGCTACGTAGTTATTGTTGATGAGAGTTGTTAAATTAAGAACGAATGAACTGCTAAGATTAGATTTCTTCTTTAAATCATAAATTAAGATTGTGAATTAGGTTGGGATCGCGGAGAGGGTGATACTAGCTATTCTACATTGATAATCAATAAATAATTCTTTTTTGCCCTTGCGTGTTTTCAATTGGAATTTGGCCATTATTGCTTTATATAAATTAATAAGATACAACCGAGTAATGAAGGGCAGACGTTACAAGCTTAAAATGATTTTGATGAAAGTTCGTACTACCTAAAATTTTCGGGTTTCTTAAAATATGCAGAGAATACCTGAGGGTCATACGGTCAATGAAGGTAATACAATACATTCTACATTTATAACCATCTACATTGATGAGGGTTTTGTCACTTTCCTGAGGAAGATGTTATCATTGTTTTCATGGTTTATCAGGATAGTTGTTGTTATTTTGATTTGGTAAGTTTACCTTTTTAGGGGGTGGAGAAGGAATTGAAGAAATTAATGCTGTTTTGATTCGGTTAGGTTTTTACATGCTTTCAATAATGAGTGATGAAATTTTTAAAATCGCTTATGGTTCACGTATGAATCGCAGTGTTTTCAAAAACCCATGGCTGTAGTTAATACGATTACTGACGGCTGTATTGTTTTCAGAAGTGGCTTTAATACGTACGTACGAATTTTTTGGCTTCATAACTTTATTATATTTAATATAATGCTCATTTTGCTTTATCTCATTATATAGATTTTTATAACTTGGTCAACATGTCATCAAAAAGGCAGAGGATTAGGAGGAACTGGAGTCAAAAGAAAACGAGCTTGGCTACTTTTCTTATTTACACATTTGTTGACTCATTTCAAATACAAATAAAGTTCTCTTCAAAAAAATAATAAAAATGTGTCTTTTTTCATTGTTACTCTTGCTGAAGTTAAGTAAAACATGGTAAAAATGGATTTATAGAAAAAAATAAGAAACGGACCTAGTAACCTGAAAAAAAAAGGTGTCTTGAAAAATATAAAATTTGAAAGAGAAGAAAATCCGAAGTTGAAACCAAAATTCTCTTTTAAAAACTTAAAAAGAAAAAAGATTAGTAATAGTCACGTGATCTTCTCTTTTTCTTTTTTTAATCATATTACAACCAACACAATTTCAGTTAGCAATAAGTGTGGCTGTATAGCTTCAAGTACCTCATAATTTGAAGGAGTTACTCAATAAAAATGACAAAACTCCCTACCATATCCGTCTTATATTTTTGACGAGGCTATATTGTACAAAGATTTAAGTCCTATTGAGGATATACGTATAGGACTCGATGGATATTTACGTTTCATATAGTTAGGTTGTCTTTCATTCGAGACACTTCCGCAAATGAAAAAAAACAGATATGGTGCTTTATCAACAAGAACAGAACAATCCCTTTTCATCTTCGACTCTTGAAGCCTGTTTCGACTAACAATTGATCATGACTATCTTCTGTTATAATGAATCAAATCAGGTTATCACATTTCTCCACTTAAAGACGAACAAAAGTCTCTTGTTGTTTAATGCAGATTTATATGTTCAACACTCTATCAAATCAATATCGGCACAACCATTCAATAAAACTTTATCGGATTCTTCATTACCGGAATTCTGTTTTATTTTTACAAGCTTTCATTTAACTTACTAAGTTTATATGTATGTATAGTATATGTATGTATAGTATATATATAGTATATATCTTTCCAGATCGAATTTTTACCCCCTTCCTAACATTTAATCCAGCTGAAATTTTGCATGCAAGCGTAACTCCGATGGCAATACAATACAATGTGAAAGCAGTGACATACTTGGGGGAAGAGGGGCACGCTTTGCACTTAAGAACTTCCTCAAGTTGAACTGAAATTTTGAACACACGTATAGCTTACATTATTGTTTTTTAGTCTTGCATTTTCAGACTAAAAAAATTATATAAATATAAGTAAAACTTTAAAAAAAAAAAAAAAAAAAAAAAAAAGCTTTTATTTAATTATATATATATAGTTTTTAATTTAAAATATTGTTGCATCTTTTAGTCCATCTTTAAATAAAAGCTCGATTAAAAGTTTTTCTAATCTATATTTATTTCAATTTTGTTCATGAAAGACGATATGATCATTTAATTATGATTTTTAAACACAGACATCTCTCCTTAGACGTAAGCTTTCGAATTTAAATATAATACATAAATTTTCATGGTAAATACATTATGATTTTTAATTTATAACAAAATCCTGGTTTTGTATTCATTTAAATCTAATAATCAAGAATGGCATTTCTACCCTTTGGGTTACGTCATTTTCGATTGAATTTTCATAAAATTGAAAAGCACAACAGTAACAACAACAACAAAATAACGATAACGGTGAATATGTAACTTTTTTCGGAAATAAATAACGGCTAATGAGTATGTTCACTGTGACACTAATTTTAGCTATTCGTTCGAACAAAAACTTTTGCACGAAGAAATCTTTTCTTTAAGATTAAAACTTATCAGATTGAACATACAAAATCAACTCATACAAAGGAACTTACTTTCACAAAGTACTTTTACATAGTACCCAGTTTGTATTTCATCAGATGACGAGATTCGAAATATATTTTTTTATAAAGTGATTTTTTTTACAAATGATTGTAAACCGATACTTTTTCTATCAATTCTTTCATACTTTTAGGAGGAGATATCGCAAAATTTTGATTATTACCGAGGAATAACCGAAATAACTAGATAAAATTTATTCTGCGTTCCCTATGTACATAACTCTGTAAAGTGTAATCTGCGTGTTGATTTGTTTGGTTTCAGAAAATCGTAGATTTAAGTACTTACTTAAATCTACAACTTCCTGAAACCAAAATATGTGTGAAACACGGATTAATACACAGTAAAATAAAGTTTTAACTATTACTGAAAATAATCGAGAGAGAGAGAGAGAGAGAAACTTATTTTACAACGTTTTTCTGAATTTCACTTGGTGTGTGTGTGTGAGTGTGTGTGTGAGTGTGTGTGTGTGTCATCAAATTTTCGATCGTTAATTTAACCAACTTCCCATCAAGCTAGAGCTTTGAAATTTTGGGAATCGTTCGTACTCGCCTAACAATGCAATATTTAGACGTTTGCGATAAGTTTTAAATAATATTTTCTTTAATAATGCAGTTTAGCCCAATCACTTGGCGCGATTTCAAAAATTGGCACCAAACTTGGCTGGTTTTTATTTATTATTATTATTATTTTATTTTTTGTTTAACTTAAGTCCGTAAAACGGACCAGGGTAGCCACATTTAGCAAAATATCGCTAAGTAATTCTTGTCGCCAAGGGTGGTTGGGTAAAAATGCATTCCATTCATTTAATTTACCGGATGAATTAATTAATTTTAGTTAGTTTTAACGTTTTTATGTATTTCACTTGGTGTGTATCTGTCTGTGTGTGTATCACTGTGTCATCAAGTTTTCTATCGTTAATTTAACCAACTTCCCAGCAAGCTAGAGCTCTGAAATTTTGGGAACTGTTCTTACTTGCCTAACAATGCAATATTTAGATATTTGCATCCAGTTTTAACTAATATTTCAATAATTTTTTTAATAAACTTTGCCGCCATATAAAAACGTTGTTTTTAAAAACGTTGGTTATTAATTCGAATTATTTTCTTATATCTTATTCATAATACTTCTCAACATAGTCATCATACAGAATTATACATTACTCCCAGCATTTCTTGACCTTTCGAAGGCCATTATTGCAGAACTCGGTCTTCTCCATACTGTAGGTTACTTCAATCTACGGCTTCCTGACTCCAAACAAATAAACGTTAATAGCTGTAATTTACAGCATTATGTACACACGGATTAATATGCAGACTAAATTTTATCTGAGTATTTTGGTCTAAATTAAAATTTTATCTAAATTTTATCTGAATACTTTAGGATACCCCTTCGTATGCCTTTTAGCAACTTAACTAGATGTATAGATTGTTGAATTGATATCATCTTCATTATAAGTCAAGTGAGACGAAACAGCATTCCGTAATATTTCTTCAGTTCTTAAACAGAATACGAAAGGAATACAAAAAGGAAAAATGAAAATATTTTTAAGAAACTGCACATTTTTCAACTAAATTGTTATTACTATAAGAAGTCAAGGGGTCTTATTTGACTTTTGGAATTTTTAACATACGAAACAAAAATCATACGCAACATGACTTTAAGTTATCCCTCAAAACTGAAAATCCAACAAAGATAGCGAACGAAATCCTTTCGCGTTTTCAATTTACTTCAATCTAAGTCATTGAAAATACCGTACATATAAATATACGAATAAATAAGGAAAAACAGCAAAATATCTGGTAAAAAATCTGAAACTATCAAACCCCACATTCCGCTTCGAGTGTTAAATCCTGTTACGAAATCGAAAAACGTAAAAACCCAAGAAAACGAAGTTAAGTGTAAGTTATTTTTAGGTCTTCAAACCTATTTATTTTTAAAAAGAGGGTAACTCCCCCCCCCCTCCTAATTTCTGTTATGAATGGTGTGATACCTTGTCCTCGATTGTATGAGGGATGGGTGGACAAGCAGGTTTGCGGAAGTCATCACTTGTCTTCCCGCCGCATTACTATTGAGGACTACTTCTGGTAGACTAGTCTTCGCTATCGTCTCCAGCTTCGAAGAAAGGGAGCTGGTCACTAATTCACTGGAGAGATGAATGACCGAGCTAGTTAGCTTTCTTCCTCATACGCAGAATGGGGTAAAAAAAATTTTTTGCTTCAGGTGGCGCAAATTGCAATGTGCCAGTTGATAGAAGGCAATTCCTTTAGAAAGTAATGTTTGCTGTTTTCCTGAACGATTTTCACGACTCAATGATTCCTCTTTTCCCCTTAAAATCATGAGAAAAGTTTTTCGACAAAGAACATGTCAATTAATTTTATTTTTCAAAAATAAAAGATTTCTGTAGAACTGAAATTTAAACTATAGTCCGTAAAATATCAAGATATAATTAATAATTTAATTTGTGGTCGAATAATACGATTACACAAAAACTAATTTTAGAAAATTGTCTTATACCGTTAAAGTTTAATTAATTTTTTCTTCAAAATACAGAATTACCACTTGTAAGGGACACTTCTATTTAAGGGATAATTCTGTTAGTCTCAGTCCCTTTGAATAGTATACGTTTTTACCTCTTAATAAGAGACACCTCTATTTAAGGGACGAAAAATCTGGTCAGGTGGGTGTACCACATAGGGAGGTACTACTCTATTGCGATATTTTAAAATTCATACATCTACAACTTTTAAACATTTTTTTTTCTCAATTTCTTAGAGTTGGTTACCCTAATTCTGTGCATGGATTTGGTTGTACTAGTCCATTTATAATTTTACAATTTTTTTTTTCTTCTATTAAACACTACGAAAAACAGGAGTAAAAAAGCTATATCAAAATTTGTAGATTTTTAAAAAATAACTTATTTATCTTTATCCTTATTCCACACTCAGAATTATCACACATACACAAAACAACAAGAAAAAAAATTCAAAACTTTATACTTATTACAAAAAAAAAAAAAAAAAAAAAAAAAAAAGCTTAGCATTTTAAATTCGTAGTGACTTTGAGCAATTCACGATTTTCTTTTCACTAATCTAGGGGACTTTCTGGTAATCTGAATTGCATCAAATTACAACTCCTTGGCAACCAAAATGAAAATTGATCAGGTAAAATAGACGAAGATAGAAGTGAAATGAATTGAATTATAGATAGTGATGTATAAATGAAATAGAATTGAAAAGCAAGAGAAGGGAGATAAAGGGTGTGATAGGTGCTTGTAGATAAGATAGAATCATCGTAATTAATCGTTTATGTTGGAAGTAGTTGGAAGGGACACCTGATTAGAATAATAGGCGTCGAATCTGTTATAATATGAAAGTGTTTGAATCGAAACGAGTGATAAGCTAAAACTTTATTATTTGAATAAGGATTAATTGAGTTAAGAGGGATTCGTCTTGCATATTCTTTTTAGATAATAAGCGGTGTTGTCTTCCAAAAAGGTATCTTCAATTAGAGTTTTGAAATTACTGATTATTTAATTAGACTTTAAGATGGCTGGGGAGTTAAATAATGAAGGACTGCCTTTACAACTCGATAACCATGTAAAATAGAAAGCTGAGAAAAAGCAGTAACAAGTTTTGAATGTCATTTAAACAATTCGATTACTGTTGAAGAAAATTTAAATAATTAGTTTGATAATGTGGCTATAGAGCTATGAAATTTTGCACGTTATATTTAAACTAGTCACGCAGTTAAAATAAGGTAATAAAAATGTTTTCGATACTTTGGCTGTTTTTAGGATACTTAGGATACTTAATGTATTTAAATATCACAGATAATAAAAGGAGTCTTACACAATTGTATTTAACAGTTTCTTTTTTAAATTGAAGACAGAACATAAAAAATAATAACTGAGAAGTTAAAAGAAAAAGAATCCTGATTTCAATTTTATTACGATATAAGCGAAACACATAAAGCAACTCAAAAGGGGTATTTGGCTAAAGGAGTATAACAAACAAAATAAAGAGTTTTTGTTTCAGAATGAAAAAGAAAACGAAACCGGACAAGATCACGGCGAAAATTTCGAAATTCGAGTTAACGATCAAGCGTATTCTACTTCTAAAAAAGAGAAACGGCCACTCTTACGAGACAGTACTCCGTTCTTCAAAATTAGGTTTTACAACAGTGTAAATCAAGTTCTTTGGATACGGAAAAGATTTTTTTTTTTTTCATTGGGTAACATCTTTGAAATCGAAACAATTTGAGGTAATTACACATTGCATAGTGTCAAGTTACGAAAGTAATCGGATCGAGTGTATTCTATTTCACAATAACACTCAAATGTAGAGGCATGTGCCATGTATAGTTCATTTACCATGAATGAGAAAAGTTTTTTTTAAAAAAAGAGAGAAAATCGTCTGAAGCTTAAAATTCGAATACTGGTGTTAATTAAAGCGTTTCATCGACGTAGGTTTACTTCTGACTTAATTGTTTTCCTATTTTTCTTCTTTTTCCTTTGCGAATGTAAATTCTG
>BMAW01021515.1:160578-219947 GCA_019974015.1 Nephila pilipes | reverse complement strand
TATATATATATGTGTGTGTGTGTGTGTGTGTGTGTGTATAAGATAAAGCAAACAATTTATTATTAAAAAACACAAAAGGAAGAGAACAATTAAAAACCAATATCAACAAAAAAACAAAAAACATTTATAGAACTAAGTAAAAAAGTTGAAACTGAATCAAATTTGAAATTAAGAGATGAATAAAATTTGAATAAAATTTGAAATTAATTTGAACCAAAGAATAAATCGAATAATTCGAATACCCAACATCGAATATAATTATATATATATAAATGTTCTTTGAAATTACAATGAAAATGATTCTTTATACATTCGATAGAAATCCGTGTTTCTTCTATTACGGAAGTAGTAATATTTTTATATCTTGGATAATTTTAACATTTTTCTATTTTTTTTACTCTAAGCTATGATCATGATGAAGAAAAAACGCTTTTTAATTACACACGAGTAAAGTATTTTTGAATATTATAAAAAAAAATTGATAACATTATATATTAAATCTAGAAGATGCAATTCACTTCAATTCTCAAAATATTTTTAAAAAAATCAATATATAAAGCTCTTTGAAGGCAGTAGAATCTCTAGAACAGAATTAAATCATTCTTAATTAAGTTACAAAAATAGCAATAAACCTCCCATAATTACAACTGAAAATCAAATGCAAATTCAATACATTGCATATTTTCCAACGGGGAAAAAAATCATAAAAAGTCTACATCCAAATGACATTCCATAGAATATGTATACATTCCAGTGCATAAGATTTTCCAATGAATAAACTACGGCCCAGTTCCAGACGTCCTTGCAAACATTATTAAACATATAATTATTAATCGATGCCATGTTCACGCAAGGTACCTTGTATGTTCTGTCACGCCAGACTATTTTTGGATATTATTGTTTCCAAATTTGACACGCGGACACAAACCTTTCAATGCCAGTCACTGAGTGACGAATTATGTTACAAAAGGTTACTTTAGATTTTTATAAACTCTTTTTAACAAAATTAGGAGCACTTTATGAATTAAATTTCAATTAAAATAGGTTTTGTTCTTTAAAAAAATTTTGAAACAAATAATAATTTTATTACTATCTAGATATTTTGGTAAAAGAAGTATAAATTTTTAAGAGCTTGACTTACATTGTCTATTGTATTTTACGGAATATTATTTCATTTTACTTACATGATTTTTACATACATTTACGTACACCATCCCTTATATAATGGTAAGATATATATATTAAATATAAGATAAATCAAAAATCTGAAATATTCATTATAATTAGATCTTATTTTCTTTTTAAGACTGGAAATCATCAGGACTGAAAAAGTTTTGCAATCTACATCTCTTAACTTTTTTATAATTCGTCGAAGACATTTCTAAAGTTTTCTGCTTTTTCAATCAAAAATAAAATAAAGTTTTTTTTTCTGTGATTTTTTTCCCGAATAAAAAATTTTTTTTCCCTTGATTTAATCGGAATAAAAATAGGTGAGATTCTTTCACATGTAAAGTTTTGTGATTATATTAATTATAAAGCTAGGATTAAAAGTTTTAAATATCGATCACAAATACATTCAGAGAAGATGTTAATAAGAAAAGAGCCGAAATGAAACCAAAAGTTATCATTTTCTACAAAATTAAAGGAATTAATAAAAGAGAAACTGCATTTTAACGATCTTCCAAGGTTTTGTATTCAAAAAAAATAACAAAAAGTAACAAAAATATTAAATGTTGAAAATCTACTTTAGTTTATATTTGCTATATAAAAAAGAATCGAAAATTTATCTATAATCTAATAAAGCCATTTTCAAGAAGTTTTAGTTAAATACAACTGCGCATTATTATTTAGCAAAATAAATACAATTAAAAAAAAAAAGTTTAAAATTATTCAATTCTTACCGTCATAAGAGGAAGCTTCAAAAACAAAGTTCTTTGAGAAGACAGTATTTGGTAGTTTCTGAAGCCGTATGTTCCCTAACATGCGGCCTCATGAGGTCCTGGCCTAATTCTCTAGTCGCGTGTCCCTTAGACTTTATAATTCTTAGGTTCCTCAAGAGCTCAAAATTATTAATAAAAATCTGGTTACTGCAACCATAAAAATGCTTTGAGGGAAATCTCTGATAACTCGACTGCCTTATCAATAGAAGAATGCCCGAATGAAAGAAAGGGTCATGTTTTCCTATTACCTGTGGACAAGGTGGTAACAAGATAGCATTACTTCGAAAACACAACGAAAAATGAGGCACAATATATTGCTGACAAAAAGAGGAGTTTTTTCTGCAGGATTAGATTTCATTAAGTCTATAAAACCGCAAATTGACCAACGTCTGCTGTACACTTTTTTAATGTGACCTCACACTACGCTACTCAAAACCCTGCTACCTTATTTTAAGGGATGTTTTTGATAACGATACTCTTATCAATACAAACACGTCCGGATGCAGCGACGGAACTACAATTTCCATTATCCCAAGACAGAAATGACTAGTCTAGATGTCTCCAAACATAACATTCTTCGATAACCTTTCTTCGATTTACCTTTGAACTTACGCACTGGGGCTCTAAACACATCTAGCGTAATTTACAAAGATAAGAAAATCGATGTGATTATAAATAAATTTCTTTGCCTCATTCGTATAAGTGTCATAGTAAGGCACTCTCTTATTGATGGATATTTACGAAAATCAAGATTTTTTACCCTAGATTTTCCAAAAGCAGTATTGATTTTTGCTGTCAAAGGTAAAAAAAATTATATCACATCTTCATGCCTAGAGGGCGTTCAGTAAACTTTTTTAATTCAAAAACTGAAATGAAACAATATTTTAGAAACTATAGTCTTTCAAACTGAATGCTAATTGTATAAGTCTGCATGTACCGTGCGGAGCATGAAATTGTTGCATCAACTTTTTTTAGCGAGCAAAATAATTAAAAATAACGACAGATTATATAGTAATCGTGAAATCAATTAATTCAAAACTGAAATGAAAGAATATGTATAAATGAAAACATCTAAGCCTGTAAAATTATACCTTAAACATAATTTACAATTTAAAAAGAATGTGTCCAGATAAATGTCCTTCAAAAATAATTCAGGCTATTGACATCAAAAAGCGAAATACCTTGATGCCGGAATCAACACATAAATACAAATTATTTTAACGATATTTGAATTTAAAAAAGTAGAATATATGAGCATGAGTATCCAAAATGGCGAAAAGGAACTCTAATTTTTATTTAATATTTTTTTTTCTATTAAGCGATGAAAAAACCCAAAAGAATCGTACGTCTTTTTATCTGAAGCAATTAACCCACCACACGGGAAAGGTATAATAAAGTCAATGACCACCCGACACGCGCAAGTATGCAAAATCCATTCCGGAATCATTAAAATGTTATATCCCAAACTGGACCTGAATTATTTTGTTCTAATTGCAGGGACACTGACATGTCACAACACAACAAAGAACTTTAGCTATATCTTTCTTCCTTTAATCCTTTCATGAACACATAGAAAAAGGTCTTTTATATTCTTAAAATTTATTTCCCGCCTCATTAAACATTCGAATAACGTCGCTTCGAAAAATAAAAATAAAAATCTTGTCTGGAGTCTTATTAAAATTCACGAAGAATCGCTACAGTATGTTTCAGCAATGCATAAAAAAAATACAGTATAATCCTCAAATTTAAAACAGGAATTTCAAAATTTGAGAACGATAAATTTAAAAGATCACATTGTACAAAAAATATCGGAATAAATACGTAGCAAAATCGAGAGGATTTTGTTACAAATTTATTCAGATATTTTCAAAATATAGATATTAACCCTATAAATATTTCTAATTCTATTACCTTTCTTCTCGTTTATAGCAGATGAAAGAGAAATATATTATTTTACTCAGCAAAAATAACTTAAAATGTTTAGGCATTTGACAGAGGGAGCTTAGGAAAATGGATTTTTTAAAATTGTATATTTGATTTAAAAAGTATCTGAATTTAACACGATGTCCTTCAGTTAAAAAAAAGTTTTTGCATATTTTCAGGAGTTTTTGAAAAATTTATAAGAAATTTTATGAATAACTAGTTTTAAATTGGAAAACAGAAGACATAAAGAAGTTTAAAATATTAAGGAATTTAAATGAAAAGGCAGAGGTAAAAAGAAAAAAAATCAAAATGCAGTAAGTTAATTTTGAAGAAAAACAAACGTCAAAATACCTTGATAATTTATTTTTAAAAAGTCAAAGACAATTATATTTCACTCCTCTATGATATTCAGGTATCAAGAGAAATTTCAAATTGGATATTTAAAAAAATATACTCCGTAATTTCAAATAATCGCCATGTTAAATAATCATGCAAATTTAGTAGAGAGAGAAATTTAACTCACATATTTGATCCCAGATGGCACCACTCAAAACTTTACGGTTCACTTCAAAAAGGTCATTGTACTTTAAATTCGAATAAAATTCACGTCCAACGTACCAAAAGATGAATTATAACGATTTTCGTTGAGTTCAGAGAGAATCATTCGTACAATGTGAACCTAGGAAATTCTTTATTTCTGGATTTTTTTTTTTTTTTTTTTGTAGAAATGACGCTCCTTTCTTTTTGTTATATTTTGTTTTTCTTAATTTTAATAAGAAATGTCATAGATAACATTTTTAATTATTATTATTTTTTAAATTTGTGTTTTTCTGTAAGATGGTGAAAATTTCTTAGTGAGTTTTCATGAATAAATTATCAGAAAAGTTTATTTTTACGTCGAATTAAAAGTTCCTCTAGAAATTTTAGCTCATGAGTAAAATTTATATATTCATTTTAATTTTTCGATTCCTTTTTTCTGAATGATTTTGAAAGATCAAACAAGTACTTGACCTATTGAAAAAGAAATATCTACGGGAACAAAGAAAAAAAATCTTTCATCTGTTTATTTTTATAGCGGAGAAATAATTCTAGATCACTGTCTATATAATTCCCTAAAAGTCAGTCAAATCAAACGTTTAGGATCCAAAATATTTTATTCCAATAAAAAAAATCTTAGCTGAATTGGTTATCAAAGCAACTGTTGATAATTTAATCGATAGATGATAATATCAATACATTTTTATCTCCGAGTTGAGTGGCTTAAGAAAACACTTAAGCGTTTCAATCCTTAGGCCACTTCATATAGCACATATAATCGCAAATGCATAGAAAGCTTTCTTTTTTCCATCTCTCAACTGAAAAGAGATAACAGGTGTTGTTATAAACACAATCGAATACATACAGACCCTTATTCTTTTGGAAAGTGGACACTTTTTTTTTTCCTATTCAGAAATCGAAACCCAGATTAAGCTGCATATGTTTGAAAAAATAAATTCATTATTATTCGCATATAAATTATTATAATATCTTTGGTGAAGCATATACAACTTATTTTTATAATCTAAATTCAATTCTAAAATTAAAAAAGATGAAGAAAGTCTCTAAACTCCGTGATGGTGAGCAAAAATTCCTTTCGTAATTAAAGAGAAAGAGGCGGTGTGAACTGAAATTTGTCTCAAACAACTTTATTCCTCCAATTTATTCCTCCTCGAACAACTTTATATTCCTTCAGCTTTCCCCCCTCCAGTTTACTATAATACAGCAAAGGTTCCAAACCCTAGATGGAAAGTAAAGATTCCTTTCGTAATTAAAGAGAAAGAAATGTTGTAAATTGAAATTTGTCTCGAACTATTTTTTCTCAAATTTAACAAACTCATTTTTGCCTTTCAGTTCCCTCGGATTGATTTTGACTTTTCTTATTTATATATTTGCTTTGTATTTGAAAAATCAATATGTGTGATCTGTTAAACGAGATTATTTCATTAATTTTCTTGAAATTTTTTTTTCATTCCAAATACTAATAATTGACATAAATGAGCTGTAGTTATACAATATATTAGATATCAACATTGATTCATAAGGATTTTTGTTGGATTAAAAATTTCTAAATGTTATTTCATGTAGTTTCCTATCACTGAGAAAAAACACTTATTAATTATATTCTTGTTTTTTAATATTCTTTTTAGCTATGCTTCGTAATGTAGATTTCTCTTGACGGTTCAAATCAGAATTCGAGCTGAAAAATATTTTGAAAAAATAAAAGCTTATTTCGTCAAAATACGTACAGTTTTGTTATAACATGTTTTTTTTTTTTCATCCCCCAGAAAATAATAACCTCGGCAAAGTAATGAACCTTATAGCATATAACGAGAAATTAATAATTCGTCCGTTAATATTTGTGAAGGTGAAAAATAGATAAATTAAAAATTTCCAAATGTTAATTTTTTATATTATAAGACACGAAAATGTATTAACATGCAATAAGCTAATTTATTAACACAGACCAAATAATGAAAGACTCATTAAATGGTTTTTATTAAGTATTCATTAAAAGAGATCGGTAGCAATATTTTTTTTAAACATGAGCAGCTTATTCTAATGATCAGTGGTAACATTTTAAAATTCGAACAACTCATTTTAATGATCAAGGAGAAAATACTTTACATATTACAATATATAGTATAACGATTAACAAGACACTTAAGATTATTATACAAGTTTCCTTTTTTTGTGGATTTGAAATAGATCTTTAAAATTCATCCTTTTAAATATATTTAATTTCCTCTTATTTTTTTCCCCTTTCAAATAATTTTTTTTTTTTTTTTAAATTTTAAAACATCGCTCCTATATACCTTTTTGAGGGTTAGTATAAATATGGTAATGGCACATGAAAAAAAATGGCGAATTTATCATCAAACGATATATTTATTTCATTTTAGCGTATTTTTATATTATTATTTCATTGGTTTTATATTCAGGAAGCAAACTTGACTATGCTATTTGAGGAAAACTCGAACGCTCATTTAAACTTTTTACAATCAGCGAGCAAAAAAATATGAATTTCTCTTGTTACGCTCATAGCTTCTTTGTTTTTCGCGCCACTTCGGCTTTTTCCGCCAATATTCGGCAGGAAGACGAGTCTAACGATCGTCCCGTCTCTGAAGCGGGTGCATCGCACACTAGTGAAATTCACTTCCGCATCGTACCTGCAAACAGATCAGGGGATTTGTTTACACACACAATTACGTCATCGGAATGGATGGGTGTGACGGCATCTTTTGCAGCGCCCTCTGTCGCTCAAAGAGAGAAGGCTCTCTAAAGGAATTCGACCATGACAGTGGAAAGAGAAAGAATGAGCGTGGTATATACATTTTCATCTGACAACTGTTAAACAAAGAGATAGCTTTTTTTTTTTTTTTTTTAAAAAAAAAAAAATAATAATTATTTTTGAACTCTGTTTAAAGTGGTAAATATAGATTTTTCCCCAAGAAAGGTGAAAATACAACTTCTTAAATTTATATTAAAATTTTTCCGTATCATATGCATTATTTTTAATGGATAAAATGTCCATAGAATTGCATTACATTTCAACGTTTCTGAGTTAAAGAAGAGAGTAGTTAATAATGTTAAAATAATAATAATAATGAAATGGTAGAATATTATGTATTCTAGGCCCTTATTAGAACTTGTTGAGGAGGAGTTATTTTTGATTTCTTCTAGAGTTACTCAAATGTGTCAGCGTCGCTCTTCCTTAGTCACAGGATCTTTCTTTCAAGAGTGATTTCAGGTTGGTATCATGAGTGCTTCGAGAAACTTCAGAAAAAATTAATCAAACATCAACTAAATAATCTTAAGGTATTTTTTTTTTCTGGTTATCGATTCTCACGAATGGCTTTAGAAATATTTTAAAAATTTCATAGCTATTGAGCTTAAAGTTATAAAAAGAAAAGGGAAGGGTAATAGTTTATCTTATTCTCGTTACACGTTCACGTTACAGAATCGTGTTTAGTTGATTTTTCGATTGACAACTCATAAGATTATCACAATGAGTGTTTACAAAATTCGAAGCTAATCTCAGCATAAGAACCCCGAGGAAAAATATCATCCTGGAGAATTCTTTTGCAAGTATAAACCCCTTCATTGAAGGGATACACTACAAAAGTCAGAAAAACTCCAACTCATCTTTACCATCAAAAGTGAAATAATAGGTAGTATATGCTATTCTGCCTTTTTAAATACATGCACTTTTTAACTATATAACAAATATTTAAAACAAAATTATAGAAACACTTGGAATCTGAATTATTTTATTGAAAGGGTGTTGATCTACCATGGCAATATGTATAGCAACAGTTCAATGCGGGGAATAGATGTATATATATCTCCAACATTTGGTAACGGTATTTTATATCATTCTCCTATCTCCAAAATATAGCTTGTGATAAAAGTGGAAGACATAATACTCTCACTGGTTGCTCAAGATTTTCTCATAAAGGTTCATTAATGTTAAGGTTGGTGACTGAAGGAACCTAAGCAATTCTTCACTTTCTCCTCATGTTCATTAAATCAACTTGCGATTTCTTTTGCTGTATTGACGGAAGCATTATCAATCTGAAACAAGGGACAGTCACCAACGAAGATTGTTAGCATCATTCGATGAAAAAAATTCTGGAGTATGTTCAAATAGGTTTGGGCTGTAACTTTAACCTTCAAAATAACTATTGGTTCTAAAGAATGCCAAGAATGAAAACCTTACAACCTCAAAGATCCGTTTTCATACTTTACACTCGGAACCAAACAGTCAGTCTGGAATGCTTCTGCCGGACGTCGCCAATCAGAAACACTTCATGAGGTGGAAAACAAAATGAAAGACGATTCGTCGGACAAAACTGCTTCTTTTCAGTCATCGAAGTTCCTAATTTGATGCTCTCTGCATAATTGTACATATGTTTTAAGACTGAAGTCAGTAATGAGGGGTTACAGCTTTTTAACACGACCATAAAAATTTAATCTATGAAGCTTCAAACTGACTGTTCTGCTTGAAATGGGATCGTCTCGATTGATGCTGTTATTTTCTCAGCTGTCAATTTACGATTTTGGGGGATAATTCATGCCATTGCTCGCTAATCTTTGTTTGGCAGTTTCTTTTCTGTCCGCAACTTATACGTTTAAAAGTAACACATTGTTCTTGTTGATACTGGGTTACAATTTTAGGCATAGTTCCTTGAGCCATACCCAGAGGAATCTGAATTATTATTCGTAGGTTATTTTAGATACCGAGACCCAACTAGGCGAGCATCGATAATCAAGTCTTTATGCATATAGCTGAGATCTGACATTTTTAAATAATATTACGCAGCTAGTGTCTCATGTGCAACTGCATCCCTTATTTTCGATTTTTTAACTTTTATCCTTTCATTTATTTTCAAAATTACAATGCCTATATCAGTTATTACTCGCTTGCAGAGGGAGTCTTATAAGGGGCGAGTGCAAGATGTTCATTTATTCAACACATTAGTACGAGAGTAACACTTCAGAGAGACAGAGAGATATCTCAGAAATTCTTCGGAGATGAAGTATGCGCCAAAAGTAAACTGCGGTACTTACCGTTATAATATGTATAAAAGTATAAAAATGTATATGTAAAAAAAAGTATGCTAGAATAAAAGTTAACTACTATTGTTAACTACGTTCCTTTAATTTTTGTCTGAAGTTTAATGACAAAAAGTTAATTAAGGCTAAAAGTTAAGTTGTGAGTAAAAGTGAAGCGGCTAAGTTACTAGCAAAGAAAGTAGAAAGCATAAACACACAGAGTTAAGTTTATAAGCAAAAGCGGATGTGAGATAAAAGCGGAAGTAGTAAAAAAAGTCTGTGTTATGTTCTATGTGGTTTAGTACGCATGACTACAAAATATCACACAATTTTTTTTTTTTTTTTTTTTTTTTTGCGCTTCTTCTTCAGTATTTGTTATTATTGTTTTTTGTTTACCATCTGTGGTATTCTAAAAATATCGATTATGGAATCTGTAATCGTCTTCGATTTTTCTTTTTTTAAGAGAAACTAACACTTTCCAGTGACATTTTAATTCACTTCGTGACAATTGGGTTAAACACACACAAAAAAAAAGATGCCTTTGAGCGTCTAGCAATCATTTGAAGCCCTAAATAATTTAAACAGAAATACGAAACCGTAGTAGAATAAATACTGCATTGCAAAGAAGCCTTGCATTACTACAGATCCCGCGCAGTTTTTTGAGGCTTTATGATCGCAGAAGAAGGATTTTGAAAGGCCATCGTGCTCTTTTGTAAAAGTTCAACTACTATACAAAAATACGGAAGCGACAAGCATTCTTATTCGTGTAAGACGGAAGTGCCATGTTAGTACATGTCCCAATGTGTGAAGCACAATTTAAAGAAAAGGGGGAAAAGCGAGAAAATACAGGAAAAGCAATGTGGCAGACCCCTTTAACGCGTGGTAGTTGGGATCCAAAGATACTAAACCGTGGGTTAAGTGAACCACGAGTTACAGTATTTATATAAATTGAACAATAATATAAGTTCCAGCAACAATATGTATTTTCTTAATAACAAACATCTGCAATAAATTACAGAGTAACTGATTAATATGAGAAAACAAATTTATGGTCATGTTTGCAATTTTTACAAAATGTAAGTCAATTGCCTGTTACTAAAAAAATATTTAATGAAAGGACACATTGAATATTTAAAGAAAATTAAGTTTACAGTTTTGTCAACTAATTCTTAATGGATGTTTGACGAAAAATATAAGTAAGAATTATGGAAAAAAACGAATTATGACGCCACAATGTCTAGAAGTGATATCACAAGCCATCGCTTATCCTTGGAGCCATAGTAAAACCGCTCGTAAAGCAGATTCGCGTGTTACTGAACCGCGTGTTTTTACGGAGTTTCAATGTATATTTTATTTTCATCAGTTGGAAATAAAATGAATAAGCAAATTATAGTAATTTTTTCTAAGGATCAAAGGTAAAAAAAAATTTAAAATTTTTTTAAAGCTTGTATAAAATAAAAAAGGTATTTACTATTCTCAACATCAAGCAAGAGTTAGGTAAAAATGAATATTAATTAATCGATGCTAAGCTACCATAATATAATATTTATTAAATTAAAGTGATATTATTTATGAGTTTTTAATATTTAAATTATATCAATGGTACGTTACTTTCTTTTTTCTGTTAAACAGAAAATTTTATTAAGTATAACACATTGGATAGATTTTGAATAATTTTGAATAACTGATTTCCTTAATCTAGTAGAATTTTTTTAGGAAAAATATAATCTCAATTCTATAAGGTGTTTTTTTTTTTAATTATTTCTATTCGATAGAAGTATAGCATGTATTTACTGACTGCTACAAAATATAAGAGGAATGGGAATTATGGAAATCATAACCTTGTTCACTAATCATTGAATGATGAGAAGGCAAACTAGTAGCCCAGCCATAACTAAGAGTACATAGCAAACATTTCTGTAAAAAAATTCGCATTATAATTTTAACAGCTTTGAAATTAATAATAAACTGCAGAAATTATATAAACTGATTACAAATTGCAATAAATTAACGAATTTTAAACTAAAAGTCTTTCATAAATTATGTGAAAATTAGCTGTGCAAAAATATGTCTATTGACTTGGAAGTTTTAAATAAAGAGAGACTTTTAATGACTTCTTCAAAGGAGAAACTAAAAAATTATTGTTAGAAAATTCGACAAAATTATTATATTATCTACAAATCACGTCAAGAATATATTTAAAATTTATTGAATTTTGTTGCGATGCTCGTAAACTTTTTTCTAATAAAAATTCAAGAGTCATTCGAATTTGTTTGGAAAAATTAAGTCTTATATTATTATATAACATAATTTGATATCCGAAAAACTTTTTTTTCTCTTCGTAATGACAGCCGAAATCTGTTTGTATAGTATAAAAATGAATGATTGAGATCATAATTTTAAGAGAAAAAATGATTGACAGAAAAATGTTTTGCCTTCACTTGAAAATTTCAAGCTTTTTTGAGCCTAAAAATCTCTGACAGGAAAAACATAATTACTTCTATAAATAAATATTAGAAATAATCAGCATTTATGTTTTTTAATTATTGTAATAATCGTATTTTCTAAATATTTTCTATCCAACATAAAATTATAGAAGCGCTTCAAAAACTTTTAATGAGTAGATTTTATGTCAAATAAAAGTGTGATTTGTGAAATATGATATGAATTATGATTTATGAAACACGATTAATGTCTTTTGATTATAGAAAAAAAAATCCTATTTTCTGAATATATACTTACTAAAACGGAGAGAAAGAACCTCTTAAAAAACTTTAATTTGAAGATTTTATATCAAATAAAACAAATTTTAAGTTTCAGTACTGAATCAGTGCGAGCTGAAATTAATGGTATGTTTGAGCAGAATGCTGTATAATCGCTATAAAGAACTCGCCTGAGACAAATCTGACCTTCGTTACAAAGTTCTTCTCAGAGTTTTTTCCTTTTCTTACAGAGAAATATACAGCTTCCAGGAATAGAAACGGTCGTAACCTCACGCACACACACATTACGTAACGAATGGGCAAATAATCTCAACGGTTTTTCACAATTTTATTCTTTATATTTTTTATAGCTATGAGCAAACACTAAGAACATTTTTCCCCCCATCAGATACTGAACAGTTTAAATATTGACGATTTTTTTTAGTCCTTGTGATAATGAACCATCCTTAGAAGTATAAAATAATCGATCAGAAATCGCGCAAGTTTTGAACTTTAAATTAAAATCAAGATAAGGGCTAATATTTTTCATATCTATGTATTTACACTGCCTTAAACACTGCCATTTAAAAAAAAAAAAATATTGGTCTCTTATGGTTATGTACTATCCTCTGAAAAGTGAAAAAAAAAAAAAAAAAAAATGAATAAGAAAGCACGTAACTTACGGTTTGAACTTGAAACTAAAATTAAGAAAATATTTTTCGTGCTTTTTTTCTCCCCCAAACCTAATTACTACGTAATTTGAACTTCAGTTTTTTTCGTTGGTAGTAAGTACCAATCGATTTGAGCGCGTATATTCTTCACTTTCATTTTTACATTATTTCACACAGACTGCAAAAAAAAAAAAAAAAAAAAAAAAATTATAAACTGTGTTATTTTGACCAATATGTATGATATGTAATAATTTATGTATTTGAATTTACTTTTAAAAACATTTTCAGAACAGTTTATATGTCATAATTGTCATCTGATAATGACTTTAAATTATGTTGCGAATTATTAATTTCCTATTTTGAACTCCGTGATGCATCAGAGTTGAATTAGTCCTGTATTTAAGACCAAGAGTTTAGCTGTCAGCTATGTACGAGTCGAGTCAACGGTTCGAGTCCTAGTTCCAGCAAAACCTTCGGTATAGAATAATAATGGTTGCTACCCATAATATTCAACTTGATCTCAAATTAATATCAACTCAAATCAAGACTACCGGTTTCAGAATTCCATGACTTCTATAAATAGGAAACTATAAAGATATATATACACTTGTAAACCTCTCGTTTTGAAATTATTTTCATAACAAACTGCTAGCAATCGAGGGAAAATTAACCGCTAACAGCTAAGGTTACAAGATAAAATAGACAAAGGTGTCTGGATGCTAGCAAGCAGAAAGAAAACCATCGACGCTGTCTGAATCTCATTTGCAAATGTCCATTTAGCTCGTTGAAAAACTGACAGGAGATGGATCTCCGCGAGCGGGTCGCGAGCAGTTCTTTTGACGCGTATACATCTGCGAACTGAGTTGTTAGCAAGTTGCTCGGCTAAAAAGTGTATATGCACCTTCAAGTAACAGTACACCTTCGAAGAAATTTTTTTGAAATAACCTAAATTTTGCCAACAAATGCATACTTATACTTTATGGGACTTGAGAAAAAAAACCACCTATGAAAAGTTTTGTTAGTGTATAGTTTTATTGTCAAAAGGGCATTTTATTACAAATATAAGCAAAAATTAAGACTTTCCACTAAACACGGTAACTGAAAAGAAAATAAATATATTGAGATTTTGTGAGTTGAATAATACAGAATATAACCTTATCTAGAGAATGGGCTATAATTCTAATAATATGTCTCTTACGTAGGAAGTTGTGGTAGTTCGAGTTCCGAACACTGAAATTCTCTTTAAAAAGTCATTGTAATTTTCCCTTTATTGCCATATAAAAAATCTTAAACTCAATATGAAATTTCAAGAATAGTCTATTCTGCGTATAAGTACTTGTGTGTGTGTGTGTGTGTGTGTGTGGAAAAACATATATATAAAATCTCAGGTTCATTGAGGCGTATTATTTTGAGATATCGTGTTTTGCAGTAAAGAAAAATGTAAATAGCTTGTTTATAGATTCTTTCCGATAACATAAATTTATTATCAAGTAATTTATTAAAACAGCTGAAAAATTTAGTAGGTAGAAACAGATATCAAACAGATTCTTAAAGATAAATGATTTAATATAAAATTGAAAATTAAATGAAAAAAAATCAATCTACTTTGCTAAAGGAAAAAGGTAATGTGCACCTCATCTCGTATATTCCGGTAAATGCATCGTCCATTTACACCCCGATCACACGAAAGTATTTCCCGAAATACGTTTACATAATACGTTGAGTAATAGTGAGGACGAAGACGAAGGTCTCTGACACGTGTTGCAGGGAGGGAAAGTGGGTCTTGCATTGTCCGCACAATTCATTCACCTCTGAGGCCTCTCTCCCCCGCTACCTACCTTCGTTCGTTGGCTCCAAAGGGATACCTTGTTGCATCCTCCCCACTTGCTACGGTATCCACGGCAACCACTGCGTGAGACACCAACTCTGAGGGTGCAACCCCCTGTTAACATGTGTTGGAATGAACAGCTGATTCTCCCCTCTTCTCTCCCCCGTGGGGGGATGTTTTCGTCGGGGTCGAGGGGATTTGTGTTCCCCAGAACTTCCGGATTACCCGAGGAATCCGGTGTTTTCCGGGTTAACCCTACGTTTGGCGAGAAAGTGACGTCACGAGTGAAAGTTTGGGACTCGGTTGTTGACTTTTTTTTGCCTGTTAGATCGATGTTGTACAGGAGTCACTGATGATAGCAACAAATTTTTAAATTAGAACCTGTGCTAGAGATATATTATTTGGCTACATACGACGAATCTTGCAGTTTTATATCACAGTTGAATGCCAAATCGGAATGACTTATAAGATGTCATTCAACTCTTTTAGAGTTCCACACCTTGCCACATGAGGGCTTAGGGATATCAACAGTCCATTATCACATGGTTGTTGAGTCCTGGTTTGTTTTGCATTCATGTCGTTTTAAAGGAACGCAGGACTTTGGCGACGGACCACATAATTTCAAATCGCGGTCAAAGGACCACATAATATCAAATCGCGGTCAAAGGACCACATTCTTGAGTTGACCCCTAATTTAAAAAAAATTCACCGCCACGCCTTGTTAGAGTTTCACAGTCCACTTCTATTATTCTGCACTATAGTTTTCAGTGGAATCGGGACTTTTAATACATGACTCAACTTTTGTGATTTTAACCACCAGGAAATCTTAGTCACTCTGAATCCAAAACTAGGAATATAAGCCCTGAACTTGAAGGCAATTCAGCCAATCAGATTAATGCCGATTGGATTTGTTAAATTTACTACGCAATATTGTTACATTGTGAGCACTGAAAAACGATTTCATCTACTTGAACTTATTTAGATGACGAGGATCATACTTAATGTCATAGGTCAGTCTCTAAAAGATTCATATTATTCCTCGTTGGGGATTTAAAGCTCAAGAGAAGGTTTAATATACAACGACCCCAATTATTTTACCCATTGAGCTTCTGAGGAATTTTTTTCGAAACCAAGATTATATTCGTCACACACAAGATAGCAACATTCATATAACAAATTTCCTCATAATCCTAATAAATTTAAGGGTTCAAACATTTTTTATATGAAGGCTAGTTAATTAAGAGGCAAACATCTCAAAATAAGGGTAGTTTCGTTATCACAACAGCATTGGAAGTTTAAGGGGAGTTGGAACCTCCTATACCGACAATGTTAAATTGATCATTTTCGATGTATCTTTTCTCAAAATCTATTATAGATACAAGTTTGAAATTTCTTACACAAATAAAATATATTTTTCTCAGTATACCGAAATGAGCTTTAATCTAATTTTGAGTTTCTTATTTTTTTACTAAATATTTTGGCAGACATACTGATTTTTGACTCGTTTTTCAAACAAATAAATTTGTAAAAAATTCATTATTTATTTTTTTTAAAAAAAGTTCATTTCAGTATATATTAGCAAATATTATGAACATATCTTACAAAAATTACAAGCCTAGGAACAGTAGTTTCTTAGAAAAGGTACATCATGCATGAAAAATTGACATTTTGAGAAAAACGACTTTTAATGTAAAAGTACTTAATTGTCAGAACATATGTACTCCATACTCTAAATTACCCACATTTCTTAAAATTACACCATCCTTTCTTTTTCTTTTTTAGTTTTTTTCCTTTTATAACATCCTTTGTTTGTTGTAAATTTATTTTAACCACATCTTCTTGTAGGGGTGTTTCATTGCCTGTATCGTATAATAACCAGGCTCTATGTTCAATTTTCTCACAATTTTCCATTTTAAAACACTGCTTATATTAAAGGAATATATAGCATCATATGTACCCTAAAGAGAAGACTTATATTTGTACAAATGGTTTTTTTTTAGTAATCTAGACCCTATCACTATATATACATTCTCATTCGGGTATTGGGTACAGCCAAGTAAACACTTCTTCAACTGTTCTGAATTTGATAAATCTCTGAAAATAGGTCTCTTAGTCTCCACAACAGCAATAGGTAAACTGTATTAATGATGGTAAATTTCCACAAGCAGTCCCGCTTTAATAAAGTAACACCATGTATCTGCGACTCATGTGAAAATCTGCGTTGACGCTTTTCATCCGTTGACAATATACAAAAAATACTACCCATACGGCGAGTCGCTTAACCTAAAATGTAGACAAATTTCTCCGTATGGATAGACTGTTCTATGTTTGCAAACAGTCAATTGCTGCCTCTGCTAATTTGTTTTTTCCTGACAAAGGCTTTCAATCTTAAAACTTTTGGCCGCTCATATTTTCTTTCAAGTGTCAAAAAATGTTCCCATTCTATTCAATATATACAATTTCTAATATTCTTCTAGTATAATTCTTCAATATAATTTCTAATATAATTCTTCAATATATTCTAAATTTTAGTAAAATTTAAATATATCAGTCAGAGGTCACACATTTAACAATCAACCAAAAATGAAGTACTTTGTTTACATTTTTCGCCAACTAAATGGGCTTATCCCCGTTTCAACGATGATTTAAAACAACGTTTTTGAAGCTTCTAATTATCGTAGAGATTAAAAATAAGATATTTTTGGAAAGGCGAATATTTATACAATTCGAAAATGTAAAAAATCTCAATTCGTCATTTTTTGAAAAATTTAAGGGCGTTTATCAAGGAGCAGCTCATTTTTAGGATAAAAAAAAATGGAAATTAAATTTTATGAAGAAAATGTTTAGCCTTATCAAAACAATTTTAAAGATTCAAATAAACAGTGGTTGAGAAAAATGTTCAAGACTGATTGACAAACATCTCAAGAAAAGTTTTGAAATTCGAACGACAGAATAAGGTCAGGTTTCAATGTACTGCATCTAACAGGGAGTGTACCAAGAATGTTGTGGTTATCAAAGAAAATAAATTCGTGTAAAGCACCCAGAAAGTTGGGCAACTTGGGACAGAAGCTTCACGACATCCCTCTACCCGTACCATTCACTTCTTGTTCGGAACAATATCTGGACCAAAAATGGGCACAACCCTTTCTACTCGTCTGACCTCGCATTCACCGTTTTCAAAGTGAAAGCGGCGTTTAAAGGAAATATTTCTGCGATCAAGGTATTCTCTGAGGAAACAACAAAGGGTTCGAGTTTCGAGCTATTGCGTGAGCATTCAGAAAATATGTGAATGTAGGAGAGCAGTGCTTTTAAAAGATAACTGTTTTAAATATTTTCTCCTTCAGGAATACACGATAATACAGAGAACTAGTTTTGTAATTTCTTAATGTATTATTCTTGCGTAACATTTTATGACCAAATGGATTAAGAAAAGTGGTAAATGTTTATCTATAACATCACTGTTTTGACATAACATTATTTTACAATCTCTGATATACATGTGGACAAAATGTGACTTTATAGATCAATGGGATTCATGCCTGGGATTTCAGGCAGAATTTATGGAATGTCTCTAATATATGCACGTAAGTAACTGCTATAGCGTTATCAAAAATATTAAGCCTTACCAGTGCTCATTTGATGAAGTTATTTGTTTTTGTATCTTTTGCTCTCTGAAGTATTGGATTGACTGATTGATTGTTTCTTAACGTCGCATTTAGAAGCAACACGAGGTCTATTGACAACGAACCTCGTAATTTTGAGCAACATTACAAATCCAACAACATTAAAAATGAATTAACTATCGTTGTGATGAATGCAAAGCCTAAGTCACTAATTTCCATAAGATATTTCAATAAGTAATAATGTAAAGAATATGTAAAACAGAACTTACAATGTTTCTCATGTTTGAACGCAAAATAAGAACAGGGAAAGCATTTAAATTATATCAAAAAGAAGTTAAATAATCGTTAACTTGTCTCTCTCTCATTATTTTTCACTAAATTTAAATAAAACATTATCCCCCCCCCCCCGGGAACTAGTTTAAAGGAAATGTAGAGTAATAGTAATTTGGGCGGTACTAAACTAAAAATATACTTGTAAAAGATCTCTAAGTATATTGCATTTAAAATATCTAACGGCTAGAAGCAAATGCGATCAATGTGTGTGTGTGTGAATCAATACTTAAAATATTAATATCTTAAATGGAAACATTATGTTGTAGTTTAAAACTCGAGAAAAATGTTTAAAATTAGGAAAAATGGACTTATGTAATAATCCCAATAATATACGATCCTTTTTCTATAAGCTGAACACTTGAAATCAATACTTCACATTAAATTTACTTTTCAGATCTCAGTTCTATTAACTAAAAAGTAAATCTCGAGATGAAGTTTGTTAATGGAAATCAGTATCACTAATGAGAATCTTATGACAATATAAAAATTAAATGAAAAGTATGCGCTCAATATTTGAGAAAAAAATACGGAACAAAAGAGAAGGTTGAATTTCAAGGAATGAAATTCGATTTATGATGATATTAAGATTCGTGGATTATATATTTTTACACAAAAAATAAAAAAAAAAAAACAGCTTACGTCTTCGATTTTTAAATTTTTATCCATGATACGCTTACAAAATTTCAATTAAATCTGAAATCAAATCTCATTAGTACTATAAGCAAAGTAAACGTGAGTACAAAAAATATCTATTTCCTTATTCCTTTCACAGTTTTATAATGCATGGGGAATGATTATTGTTGAAATGTTATTTGATAAATCTTTGATTGCATTTCTAGCAATTAAATTTTTAAAAAAATGGTTATGAATGTAATCGAAAGTAAACACGAAAATAAATACAGACCTACTTCTTGAATCGAAGAATTAAAAAGCTCACTACTTCCTCGATTAAAAGGTTAACGGCAGCTAAAATCGAGGAAGTAGCAACAGTTCTCAAAAATTTTAATTAACACGGTCTTTTAAACTTTTTTTTTCTTTTCTGGATGATTTTTTAGATGTAACGGAAAAAGAGTACAATGACACAGATCGCTTCACAAAGTTTTTCAGAAGACCAAGAAGTTGTTTTTAGAAACATTTCTCCTTCAGTTTCCTTTTCGTTGGTCTATTATATAATATAAGCGTAAAATGAATTATATTTGAGTTTTTCAACTTTGCTTTAATCTTATGTAACCCAAATTTGAAACCATTTTTCAGAGAGAGAAAAAATATTTCGGTATTAAAATAAATTAATGCAACTTTTTTCATTTGGCATTCCTAGTATCATCCATATATCCATTTAGGATAATATGTCTCGCCAATAGCCTTATTATTGTTTCTCAGTGTGACGTTAATAAATGATCACAATTATTAAGATACTATGTCTCTTAAAATTAGAAATTTTGAATAAAAATAACCGATTTTTCCTTCTAACTTATAAAATTAAAATTCCAATTGCCATAAAAGTATAAAAAACGTTTTATAGAACATATTTATTCACGAGAAAGGATTTAATGCTTAATGTATGAAAGATTCCGCTGTTGAAATTGTCTGTTATTTCTTATATAGATACTCGTAGATAAATGAATTATTTTTATAGTGTAAACTAGGAACGTATAAGCATAAGTTTAAGGCCCCAACAATAAATCACCAATGACTGCTGCTAGCTGTTCCTAAACGGTTTTTTGCTGATTGGAGGTTTGAGTAATTAATGCTTATGTTCTCTAGAAAGCCCCGTACTCCCCTACCCCTAAGACAAGTTAAAAATTTCTTAAAACTTCATGCATTTTATAGTTCTTCAAGCAAATTTTTAAATCTCATCTTACAATTTTTTTCACCTCCATCCAGAAATAGTTTAATTGTTCATTTTTCTTTAAATTTTTCAAACTTCAAATCTTTTTATTGCACTGGGCGCTACGGAAGTTATTTGAGTTGAACCACATCATGACGGGAGATCAAAGCCCAACAGAGCTAGGCACTCCGATTAACCATCAATACGTACAAAGAAGAATGTAAAGAAAAACATGAAACATCCTTTAAATCATTTCAAATTTGTAAAGCGGTTTGTTATCTAATTGAGAACAGATGTTCAAATGAAACGAAAACCGCAGGGTCAACGAAGTTTGAAATGGAAAAGCGATTTGACGGTATGTTCTAGGAATAAAAAAAAGAATATCGAGAATGTGATTCTAAAAGACAAAGATAAACATCGACCTATCGTTCAACATGTTCCGGGTACCTTTCGTTACACCTAGGGGAATGTTTGGAAAAATTTCATACTATAAAAATTAGTTCAGTAATAAATATATATGTATATTTTTATAAGTTTCATTCCTTTAAACCAGGTTCACTCATTTTTTTTAATTTTATAGTTATGTACTCTACTGATATACCACATCACCTCGATTTGTTGGTATATGTTATAATACCAATCTCGAACGATAAGGACTAACCAAACAGAAATGAATTGATATCGAAGTATTTTTCGGAGATGAGAAGAAATTCTAGGTTGGTGTGGTGTGGAAGTCAGGAGAGGGAGGTGACAGATCAGGTGTTGTCCTCGTCACTTGACCGAGGCTCTAAATTACAAAGCCCGTTGCCAGTAGCCCTCGTGTTGCTTCAAAGTGCGACGTTAATTAAAAAGTCAATCAATCAACCATTCGAGTTTGAGTGTTTTTAAACGACGACATCCCTAAAAGGAAATAGTTTCTGAAATGGATAACCTCTAGAAAATCGCAGCATGAAATTATCTTGGCTGATTGATAATTTATGATAGAATCATATATGGAGTGAGAGGGTTTATTTAATATACGATACTCTCTTTTTTTTGAAAGTTAAATATCTTCTTAACAGCGAAGAAATTAACACCTAATAGAAAATTTTAAATGCAAGCTAGTTTACGGTCCTTTTTTTCATCGGGATATCAACACAAAATTAAGGCAATGATTTTTAAACACTCATAAAATATAAAGTGAAACTGATTTAGTGACGATTTGAGGGAGTTTACTCAATACCAAAACACATTTCGTGGAAGAGCTCAGCAAATACATGGTCATGATACATAGACAAAATATATGTCTCGTGCTTTTGCGAGGGGGTATCAGAAAGTAAGGTTTCCTACATTTTTTTAGAACTTAATAAACAACGACGAAATAAATGAAAGTCAGTACGGGCCAAATCAGGACTACTGGGAGGATGTGGACGAATTTCCCAGGGCCAAGAATCCAAGAGGTTTCGGGTGTCACGAATTGAATGTTGCCTTAAGTTATCATGGAATATCAAAACTCTATGGCACAGTAAACCTGGCCTTTTGCAACGAAAACCTCCTTTCGTGCACATAACATCAGTACCGTATACTGCGGTAATTTAACAACAGATCTCAGAGGCTAGCATCTCTTTAGCCCCCCCCCCCAATAAAAGCAAATTACTACTCTCACTTCTTTCCTGTGGCCGCGGTAGCCTAGTGGTCATGGTTGCGGAAGGCGTTGTTTTCTTCGAGTCGTGAGCTCGAGCCACAAAAAAAAGCCATGTAATGGGGTTGATGCACGTTAAATCTGGTCGATATCCCAAGTCCTACCGTGGCGAAGTGTGGAAGTCTTGTGAGAGAAGAATAAGCTCAGGTGTCGTTCTCGTCACTTGATCGAGGATCAGATAATAATAACGAGGTCCGTTGCCAATAGCCAGTTGTTGAAGGGAAACCTATTTGGATGAAGTCCGTGTGAAAATCCTAATTTGCATTTCAAGCTTGAATCCTGTATTCTTACGGCTCGTAAAATTACCCACCAAATTTCGTAATTGTTTCATTCCAAACATTGATTACATTTCAGATTTTCAATTTTCCTTATTGTGTGCTTATAATTGTATACCTTGTATATATGCATACATTTTTGTCTAGTGCTTCATTTCTAAATACTTCGATTCTCCTTTTTGTGTGTTTTACTTGTACCAAAGCTATCACCGGCAGACTGACTGCGGACTTGAGTCATAGTATCTATATCCATTATTAGCAGGAAACCGTGACGTCAATGGAATACAGATTGATATGCATTCCAAAGAAAGAAAGAAACTCGAAAAATTGAAGCATTAGAACTGTGACGTCACACTCTATAAACACATTGTTAGCTTTAATTTTCTTTTGAATTCAGAAATTATGTATTATCTTTTGTTCTTTGTTTCAACATGTACTGTTATATCGAACCTTTTATTGTTGTAAAAATATGTAAAAAAATTTTTTTTTGCCAAACAAATGCAGAATGTGGGGGTGGTTGTCTTCTGGCGGTTGGCTTTAACTCTAAACCTTTTGGGTGAGCTCGGTCCCCTTGGGTATTCTGCCAATTGCCCCCGTGTTGCTTCTGAGTGCGACGTTAATAAACAATCATTCAATCAGAACTCCATGGGACAGAAAACCAATCTTTGATGTCCCATGGAGATCAGTAGCAAGGTCTTTTGCTTCGAATATTCTTCTTAAGTTACTCAAAACCAGTACCGAATACCGCAGTAATTTCACGATAGATTTCAGAGGCTGGAATCCCTTTAGTCCCCAATAAATGCGAATTACTGCTCTCACATCTTCCTCGGACCATTCGCTTAGCTTTTCGCCATTTTAGATGGATGCCAAATATGTATGCATTGATTGTTCCAGACGGAATAAATGATATGAGAATTTTTTTTAACTGCAATGAGACATCATCGACATCTGTTGGCGAGGACGTGAGTAATACATTTCAAGGATTAAAATAAGGAACTTCACTTTCTAAAAAATATACCCTCGCATATTATAAAAATAAATAGCGTTTACTCACCCGGAACTCTAGAAGAAGAAAATAAGCAAAATTTGCATTCTGCTGCTCCTTTGGCTTTTCGTGACTCTTCTTCGGATGATATTCGAGTGGCCAAATAATACACTGAAGCGCTTGAAAAATTTCTATCACCGGTTGAAGAAGTATTCAACTCAAATATATCTGTAAAGAAGAAAAATATTTATTAAAATAATGCATGTGTTTCGTCAGTTGCAAATTAACTCTTTTCATGAGTTTTTAAGCTACTTATATATATATATATAATAGATTATATAAAGGAGACGTCGTGTTTCGTCTAAAGTATGAGAGTGCATGGGAAAGATATCATAGTCAGATATATTTTAGTTTTTGACAGCGAAAGGCGTGTTTTTCAGTCTCTGATGTATTTTGTTCTCCTGACCCCTAAAACGGGATAACGATTATATGGGCTGTTAAGAGGCCCTATATAGTTGTAAATAATATGTAAATTGTATTTATGTACATCATTGGTGCGTAGAAATGGCAATAAACATAATAGAAAGACACCTCTCTCCCATTTTCTCCCCTTTAGATTAATATTCACTACATATTCACTGTTGAATCAATCGAAAAATTTTAAACAGGATATTTTTAAAATACAAAGCATTTCTTATATAAATTGAATTCGAAATTTTATGTGGTATTTTATAAGATATAACTACATTTTAAAGGCCTGGATAAAATCAAATTGATCTTGGAACATGGATTTTCAGTTTGATTGATTGTTTGGTTTTAAGGAATATAGATCACTAAAGACTATAATCTCTGGATTTCAGTTGATGTTTTATAGCGGAAAAAATAATTAAAAAAAAAACACCTGAAGTTGATCTGATTTTAACGAGGAAAAGGAATAATAGCCTAGCGGTCGTGGTTGCCAGCTCTCAGCCAGCGTTCTCTTTGCCGAATCGTGGATTCGAGTCCTGATGTCATTTACGACCCGCCGCAGAGTGGAGGTGATGTATGTTAAATTTGTAAAGGCTCAAAGTCCTCACGTTGGCTTGCTGTGGAAGTTTGATGAAAATGATACCAGCTCAAGTGCTGTCTTCCTCACTTTACCATGGCTCAAAATTACAAGACTCGTCGTCAATAGCTCTCGTGTTCCTTCTTAGTGCGGCATTAAAAAATAATTAATCAATCAATCTGATTTTAAAGGAAAAAAATATCTCTAAAATGTTTTGCTTTATGAACGCGTCACACGAAGAAGTAATGCGCTATTGGTGACAGATCTAATAATTTTGAACTTCGGTCAAACGATGAGGACGACACCCGAGCTGGCACCTCACTGTCCGAACTTTCACACCATCCCAAAGTGAGATCATTGAGCCTCGACGTATTTAAACATCATCATGACGTATTACATCAGTCTAGCTATATGATGGATCTTTAATGGCAATAGGTCTCGAACCCAAGAATCGAGGAAAGCAACACCGGCCACGAGTTTGCGACCATGACCTCTAGGCTAAAGTGGCCAAAATATGTCTTGAAAACGGAGTTTAAAAAGCAAATATAGGCCAATCTTTCTCTTGTAAGAGCTTTGATAAGTTTATGAAATATAAACTTCATATTAAGTTGATATCTTAGTTTTATGTGATTATTTTTTCTTCTTTAGAATGATGCAAAAATACAATTCGAAAATAAACATATTTAGCTTAATTCTCATCAAGTTTAAAGACTTATCTCTTCTCCATATATTTTCCCTGGTATCATGAAAAAGGAAACATTTTATTCTTCCTACCACAAACAATTAAAAGAGTATATTATTAAATAGAATTATTTGAAATAAAAAGCATAAAAAGGTTCTCATTTAGTTAAGATAAGAATAAAAAGTCAACTGTAAAAATTTTAAATGTAAGAGGAAAATGAAATTTTTATTTAACTAGCTTTTCCAAATCAGTTTTTTTTGCATTAATTAATGGTCTATACAGCTAAATGCTGTTAAAATATTTTTTTGTTTCGCTTCATATAGAATTTTTTGACTTTTACTGACACAATACCACAATGCTTGGGGTATTTATTTTAGCGTGTCTTATCATAGTATCTCAAACTGAAAGATAGAGATGATATTATCATCACTATAACTTCGATGTATTGTTCTGATATAATTAGTTTCCATAATGCTAATATGCCTAATTTATTTATAACTTTAAATTAATTATAGAAAGTACTAATTATTTTATACGTTTATATCCATTCACAATGCAGGCCATTGTATGGATTCCTCATTAAGAGGATTCATTAGTTAATTAATCTCACTCTACAGCTACCAAATATCTATTGTAAAGAGATTTCACGATTCTAAAACATGATCAAATAAAGATGACACCTGACCTGGTATTTTATTATCCAAACTTCCATCAACACCTCGTGAAATTTTTAAGACCTAATTAGATTTAACAAGCAACAATTGTTCATTATTCTACATATTACCGGTTACGAGCATTTGGACTCATTGTTATTATTCTACGATCTCTCTAGCACCAGCGGTCGAAGTTATTTGCTCAGTACTACTTACACTTTAACTTCTAAACACTACTTTTTTTTCTTTTAGTGTTGGTTCATTTCTTATTGTTTTTAAGTAACATGAAAAAAGTACAAGTTAGAGAGTGACGTGCTTTCTCTTTTTTCTTTTATCTTCCCCCTTAGAAGCTTGTTTCTTCAAGTAAGAATCCTGACCATGAGGCACCCTAGTAATCTTTTTCTCTCCCTTGGGATTTACTGTTTAGTAAATATGTGTGACTTGAACCCGAGGTACCCAGCGATCCTTCTCTACTTTCGACTCTTTTTCTTGTCCCCAAATTATTATCATTTTTCCTTTTTTCAAACGTCTAGATCTATTACATTTTGTTTGGAGCAGCATAGTCGCATCGGGCTTTGGCTCCATTAAATTTCACACACATTCTCTTTTATCCTCAGTCTTTTAGGTTTGTTTGGTGCGTGAGATAACAAACTCAGGTACTGCTTTCATCATCACTGAAGAAGGTCGAACTACGGATCAATAGCCTGTTGAGAGAATTTCTCAGTGAGACGTTTATTATAACAAACAAGCCAGAGCAGTACCATTCTCTTTCCAATTATTGATTGATTGGTTTTATTAAAGTCGCACTAAAAACAACAAGAGGGCTATTGGCGGTGGACCTCATAGTTTTGAACCTCCTAAAATGACGAGGACGACACCTGAGATGGCACCTCCCACTCCTAACTTCAACTCCCCGCAAACGGGAGGACTTTGAGCCACCACAGATTTCGCGTGCATCATCCCCGACTACACGGCGGCTCTTTCCAATGAATACACCAATTCTGGATAAGTATGTTTCGTTTTTGATTTCAAATGTGCATTTATATACTTCAAACTTTTTTTTTAAAAAAATAATTCTGAATTAGAATAAAATAGGATTTGAAGGATGATTTTGTTGATATAGGTGAGTTAGGAAATATCGATATATTTTAAATCGACATATTAATATATCGATATATTAACTGATTTAATTTGATGCAAAAGGCGACATAAATTGCAGTAACTTTAAACGTACTCTAGCGATATAGTGTGCTATAAAATCGAAGGAGGCCGTGGTATATTTTTTCGAGCATTTTAAATTTAATTAACCGACACCCAATTCTAGTGGATTAAATATTCTGAAAAAAACCAGATATTATTACGAATAGAAGATAGAATCCATCAGCTAGAAGGAAGATATTGACAGAATTGGAACGTAAAATTGAACGAGGCCATCTTGCTTTTAAGAAAATTAAAGAGGAAATTTCTGATTTTATATGAAAAAAAATTACAAGATGGATCACACATACAACTTTCTTTCCTCATTCCATTGAGATAATTAATGCTAATAAACTGTGAATAGGCTTCTTCATCATTAACACTTCCTTATATACAGATGAAAAGATATTACATGGAGTAGATATTAGGATATTCTTTTCCATGTAATCGAACTATCCATTAATTCTCATGTTTGATTTACAACAATTAAGCCCGTGAAAACTAATTTCTGAGTAAAGGAAATATTAGGTATATTTAGGATGAAAGATATTATATACACATTATAAACAAAACATTTGCAGATTATTTCAAATACCATTTGAAACAATTGAATTGCCAACGTTCATTTAATTTCTTATCAAGCTTATTTAACTATTTTTCTAGATTGACAAACCAGATTTAACGAAACCAATCCTCAAGTTATTGAGCTTATATCATCTAATTTCTTTTTTCTTATGATTCATTTCGCTGAAATCATTTCAAATTTATTGTGATACTCTTTAGGTGATATACTCTTAAAAAATAAATTTCTAATATTTTATTTTCAATACTTTTTGATTTAGATTGAGGTAAAGCTCCACATTCTTATAATATGTTACAATATTGGAGAAACTAATAATTCGAATAATAATATTGATTTAATTTAGGTATATATGGGCTATTTTTAATGATAAGAATTTGGACTCACTGTTCCTAAACAAAAACACCATATCAACGACAACTGAATTTATTAATAGGGATATTAAATAAGCTTTTAATACGGAATAATTACTATTTGCTTTTACTGTTTCATTCTTTTTACATTATTAGATATGTAAAACTATAAAACAGTAAATTTCGTTTTTGTTTGTGTTCATTAGTCTTCAAGTTTATTTTTCATTAATTCATTGAGATATGTTTTCTCTAGAAATCTTTAAGTCCATTCAAAGTGTATCTCCAATAAAGTTGAAGAGCCATTTTATTAACAAAGAACAGATAACTACTCATATTGAAGCTAACTTTAAACCCATTCAAAGATTTCAATAAAGTTGAAGAGCTGTTTATTACCAAAGAACAGCTAAATACACATATTGACGCTATTATTACCTTCATTACGAAATTAAACATTAAGCTTTATCTGAAAATGAATGGGTAAAAATACATCATAATCCATATATTAGCAACAAATTATGGCTTCTTTCATTTAATGAGCTCTTGTTGTTACGTATTTTCTATCATTTTTTATAGATTTTAATTTTTTTAAACCGACTATCTCCAAAAAGGTCTTCAAGATCCTAATCATATTAATCGAGACTAGATATCGAAACAAACTAGATAATTAATTTTTGATTTACCGTTTAAAATAAAAGACTTTTGAAAGGATTAGTCATTGATGCAATGAACTCTTCAAACAGAGTTATTTTAAAACGCCTGTTCATGCAATAATTTTTAGTTCATTTCAAATAAATGTAACGATCAATCAAGTGTATTGAAATGACACAGAGATGATTCGGTAGTTAAACTTCGATCTAGTTCTCATAAAAGTTGCTTTGTGTATTTGGAGTTCCTTCCAAAAGGCCAGCTCATTGGTCTGGTTGGGTTTAGGCCAGGTTCCGATTGGACATACGAGTGAATCGCCTGAAGAGGCAAACTGGGTGTCCTTATTTAGAGAACTTTCACACTAGCCCTGTTGTTAGAAATGGTTTCGGTATGTTAGAATATTACAAGTAGAAAGCTTTCGAAATTAGATGAACCTTGAAATTCTGCCACTTCTTAGGGTCAATAGCTTTATGAAGAAGTATATGAAGCGGAAAGAAAGATGATTAACTCGTTTCCAGTCCCCTTTTCCTTTCAAATGAATCTAAAGAAAGGAACACTTGTGATTGCTCTCGGTCACTACCCTAAGTATTTCATTCTTCGGCAGTCCTTTATTGAATTCCGAACTAATAAAAATCACTTAAGGAAGTTGGGTGTGAAAACATAGTGGTATTGTCACATATTTTTCCTTCTTCGAAGTTCTGAATAGTTCCTCGTTGGAAAAAACATGCTAGAGTCTGTTAGATTATGCCTCACAGTTTCAAACTCAATAAATAGGTTGATATAGGAAGAAAATAGTTTAGACTATTTGAGACCTTGGCAAACTGCAAATTCGTTCACCCAAAAAATATCGCAAAGAATGAGCTGTACTCTTTGTCAGTAAAATATATTGTATATGAAGGAATATTTATTAATCAAATGCCCTATTGTCCGTAAGGCCATCATTGTCTAGCAACAGAATTGTGTATTAATATCCGAGAATTTTAGGCTCGATTTTGATTCCATCAGAAACCTAATGCAAAATTCAGACGATTCCAATGTTAAATCTATCTGAAACTCTCTGTCATCTTGCTTGGAAATTTGAAAAACCAAAGAAGTGCCAACTCAAGTGTCATTTTCATCATCATATCACTGTGTTTATGAAATTAAAGTTATCTTATAAATACAAATATCATAACTCGTTTCTAAAGCTTGTTGCTAGATAAGTAAATGAAACATTTTATTAAATATGGCCTAGTAATATTTGAACTATTCTTTATAATCAGAGTATAATTCTAGAACTTAAAGATGGTAACTCGTCTTTTCAAACGTTTTAATGCTGTTATCAATAAACAGAAAAGCTTTTTTTCATCGTTCTTTTGCTGAGAAAATAAATACCAATCTTTTACATTCTAGATTCTTCGTATTCTTCGAATTCTTGTAAATGTATACCACGATGCAGCTTCTATAAATGAGATGAATCATTTTAATCATAGATATCGTGAAGTTTCAAAGAAAATATTCTGTATTTTAAAAACAGCTCTCTGTGATTAAAAGTTTTAATGCGGACAGGGGAGATACAACTTAAATGAATGTAATCACTTCAAATTTAGTTCTTTGTTCAGAAAACAAAAGGAAAAATTGAATAATAAGTTTTATTTAAATATTTGCGTATTATTATGTATGAAAAATTAATGCTTTGCATATATAGATTAGAAAAGTTAAAACTAATCGAAAACAATTTTGTATAGTGTTAAATATACTAAATGTACTGAATACAATGTCAACAGGTGTTGTAAATAAGAGAGTATACGAAGAAAAAAAATATGCTTCCGGTACGGAACTATATGTTAAAAATCCTTTTACAAAAGAAATATATGTATATATGTTTGTTGCAATATATATGTTTGTTGTATAAATATACCGAAAATGAAGATATATTTTTATTAGAGTCTGAATTAGTATTAAAGATATAATTTTTTCATCTGATTTGCATGAATACATCCATTTTCATTGACAATAACAAATGAATTAGAAATCAATTAGAGAACTACATAACATAACTTTTTATTTCATTATAACATTTTTAAAGCAAAAAATATTATACAACAGAAATCTATGATATTAAAACTTGTATTTTAATTTAAAAAAAAATATTTTAAATTTATTCGTTCATCGAATGTTAACATTTGACTTAGAAGAAAAGAAATTAAATATAAATTTCCCATGAAGAAACTCTTGAAACGGATCTTCGGAATTCCTCTAATATTTTCCCATCAGTGTCATGGTCAAATTAAAATATTTAATGATGAATATTTAGAATATATCTCGGAACCTTCAAACACTATTTGCATGATTCAGTAAGAAATCATAGGTTAAGCGTTCATTTCTAGGAAACACAATAGCTTCCTTGGCAATGTACACACTTTATTTCAAGACTATTCCTTAGAAATTTTAGATTTTAGAAACCTTAGTACTTTATTTCCAGACTATTCCTTTCTATTCCAAGAAATAATAGCCTTATCAGTACTACACAATGGCTTAAAACTATTGATTTTGAAAATTAGCTCCGAATACTTTTGGGTTTTGAAAAATTTGATAATTAGCATTAAATACTTCTTTGTATTTCATAATTCATTGCTGGAAATAAACTAAATTGCTTCAGCGAGGTATTAGAAATAAGCATTTCAAAATAATTTAAGAAAACAACTGAGATGTAGAAAATTTTAAATCTTGATTCTATAATATTTTTTTTTTCATGAAACATTTTTCAATTTTTATTTTTGTTAAGTTATTCCAAATTATTTTACGATTTTCATTTTTTTTATTAAGTGGTTTTAAATTATCTTACATTTACTATAATTTTTTATTAAGTGATTCTAAATCGTTTTTCGATTTTTAATTTTTATTACGTGCATCTGAATTACTTTTAGGTTTTTTTAAAAAAAAAATTTATTAAGCTCTTCAAATTATTTTTTAATTTTGATTTTAATTCAGTAATCAAGCCCAATATTAATTTTATTCACTCTTGAAAACTTAGTGGTAAAGTCAAGTGTTTGTGCCTCTGTTTCACGAAAGGGGAGAAAAAAAAAATCTCAGTCCTCGTGTTGCTTCTAAGTGTGACGTTAATAATCAATCAACTCACATAAGACTCATCACGTAGAGTGTTGAGAAATATCACAGGGACCCTGTTAGATATCATTGGGTTTCAAAGTCCACATGTAGCGTGATAGGAAAGTTTGGAGAATACAGATATAATTTCAGGTCAGGTTTCAGATCCTCGTCATCTGAACACAGATGAAAAATATGAGATTCTTGTAAGCATCTTGTCGAGGGATGGACTGATTATTAATTAACGTCACAATAAGAAGCAGTACGAGGTCTATTGGCAATAGATCTCTTTATTTTGAAATTCGGTCAAGTGACGAGGATGTCACCCGATCTGCTACTTTCCTCTCCGAAATTCCACACCACTCCAAGACTTGGAGCCTCGACAGATTTAACATGCATCAGTCCCGCTACACGGATAGAGTTAATGTGAAGCGTTAAGCATTTTAAGATGTCATTAAAATTTTCTAATAAACTAGGCTTTTATGATATTTTATAAACTATTTTCATTTAGAAACTCTGAAGCTTTTTTAAATTTAATGTTTCTTGGGGGAAAGTGCACTATGAAATAAGGAATAATAATAAAAAAATTATTACGTGAAATGTGGATGATTATATTAAATAATTATACACGCTATATTTCATATTGCAAAAAATTGCATTTCAAGACCCATTAGCATATGTACTATAATATTTTTAAACCATCTTATGCTCAGAGTGCTTAAAAAGATAGCGTTATTATATATAACGATTCGTTCGAGTTTTTCTCTGTTAACCTCAAACTGTAAATCAGTTCGGTATGATTTAAGGAGCATTGCACTTATAGGGAAGTCGGTTCTTTCGAATTTGGAAAGGTGACAAGAATGTCAACTGACAGAATTATTTTCTCCAAGCTTTTACAGCACATCAGACATTTAAAGCCTAAAAGAATTTAATGAGAAGCATTTTTCATTACCCGGTTAACTTCTAATTCGATCGAAACTTAAACATGTAACGAGTTCTCACTTATATTTCTCTTTAACTAATCTCTAGGGCTGCTTAACTATGATGCCTGATTTGAGAAACTGGCCTTGTGAAAGAACCATGACAATAGAGGAATTAAAGAATCATATTGATTGGGGGAACTATAAGGCGATACACCGAACGTGAATACTCGACTTGAATCCTTTTACTAGAACTCAAGTAACAGCGGAAATGTATTAGAAGAGAACTCGACGCAATTTTAAGCACTTCAAATATTTGTGTAAAAGAAAAACAGAAAGAGACACGGTAACTTGAGAGCAATTTTTTGTTATAATTTTTTAAGAATAAATTTATATTTACCATATTTTAACGCACATAAAATTAGATTTCAGAAAGAGAAATTTATTTTCGAGTAAAATATTATTTTAAATTAACAATTTTTCTCAAAATATTTCAACATTTTCAACTTTCTACTACTTCTACAAATTTTAATATTTTTAAACTATTTTTTTTTCTAAATTTCTTGTTTCTCAGAATTCTGTGCACGAGTTTGGTTGTAATAATACAATTTAGAATTTAAATTTTCTTTTCCCTTGAAAAACAGTGTATAAAAAAAGGTGGCTGTGGATGTCTTAAAAAATAAATATTCATCATCTATATCTTTATTTCATGCACAAAGTTATCGAATATATTATACAAACAATCAGAAAAAAAAATTCAAAATTGTATATTGGTTAGAATAAATGCCCTATCATTTTAAATACATGACCTTCATGAAAAATATAAAAGCTGAGAAAAAGCAGTTTAAAGTTTTGAAGGTCATTGAAATGATTTGACACACTATAGAAGAAAATTTTAATAACTTACTAAATAATATAGCTAGAGCTGTAAAATTTTGTACGTATATTTAGAAAAGTCAAATAATTGAAATAAGGTAATTTTTTAATGTTTTGCTAATCTTTAAGGTTCCTTTAAACTGTTAAAAATACAACTATTTATACAGCAATTTATCACTATGAAATATAGTAATTCTTTTTATATTCCCAATTAAAAATTAGCAAAAGTTGATACATCCCCAGACAAATTAGATATAATAAATTCCTATCTATTTCCTTTTTGGTAATAGTCTAAAAATAGTATATTTCCTAATTGGAAAAAATATTTACGGCGAAAAGTTAATCAAAATTTCCTTATTAAGTACAAGTTCTTTCCGTTATTTCTTTTTCCTCCAGTGCTCTATAACATAAAACATAAAAAGTTCATTTTGCACAATTAACGACAAAAAATACGAAGTTAAACGCACGTTGTAGGGGGAAAAAAACCGAAGAGAAAGAATAAGTTAAGGTTCTTTCAATAGGTCAAGTCGTTTTTTACGGTAGTTGTCTCCAAAATGTGTGTCGCAGAATCAAGAAAATAGGGCAAGGTTATAAAAATAATTTCGAACGTAAAATTATGGGATAAACCTTGGGTAATAGAAGTAAAGGAAGCTAGGTGAGATTTTTTTTGTCTGCGCAGTTTCGGGAAAAAAAATATTTTTTTTGTTATTTTAAATAAAATTTATCGTTTACCCGAATTTTCGAATTTCATTATCTGATTTATTGACCCTGTGCATTTGTTGCAGACATTAAATTAGAATTGCTCTTAAAATGTGTGATAAGTTTTTCTGACCTAATTTGTTTTTGATATGTGGTCGATGCGGTGCACTAAGTGGTTCACATAACCTATTTCATACATATCTTAGAATGTTCGATTCTGGAATTTACTTCTTAAAATTATTCTTCATTTGAGTATGAATATATAAAAATAATTCTTGTGATAGATTCTTTTCGTTTTTTAATGCACACAGTATTGAGATTTTAATTAAATATAAATTTTTTTTTTCTTCAATTAAATGAGCTGTAATCGTATGAGTCATTATTTATTCTGATGATTTTTAAATTATAATGAGTATGAAAACGAATTTTTTATAATAGCACGTAATTATTTTAAAATCCTCTATAGGAATTACATACACATAAATTTTCTTAAAAATTAACTAAATAAATAAAATTTAATTAATACAATACTTATCTTTGATAAATTTTAAATTCCATCAGGATGAAAATTTTAATAGTTAAAATTCCCTGAGTTAAAAACTTATATCAATTTAGGTTATAAACGATCTAGTTATCTCGGTGATAAACAATCTAGTAAAATAAAACTCTTTTGAAAATACCCATTTATTAACAATACATAATTTATAATATTTTCCAAATATGTATATATGCAAAATTTATAGCGTATACCATTCTCTCAGCAATTAATAACGAATCTTATTAATATGTTTCTAAAACTAGGAGAGAACCCATTATTAAACCTATGACTCATTTTTCGCATCAGTAAATAAATTGTTATTCTAAAGAAATAGCATCGATTATGAACTAAAGAGTTGTGATTAAACCTAAAATCACAGAGAAAAAACAGAAAATCATTTTAATTTAAGTGATTTCTTGATATCTAACAGTTTCTTTTCTATTTAATTCTTCATAAATCTTGTCCCTAAGTATAGCCATTGTGTTCTGTTCTCCGATTATGAGACACATTTTGACTGAATGTTTTGCTCATTTTCACTCAAACCGAGAAAGAAAACTATAGGCTTCTGAATGCTCGAAAGTTTACATTACCAAGTTAACTCTGTTCTCTTTAAACATTTTTAACTATATGTTTTTTCTTTAATTGACTGGTTGGGGAAAACTTTCAACCAAATATCTTCCCATTTTTGCATTACATTGGTTTTATTTCATGGATATAATTTTATAGCACTTCATTTTATTGTTAATCCTGAGTTTGAATTTTATATTGCTTTATTTAAGAAAATTGTGATATTTTCATCTTGAGTTTGGTACAATATATCCCGCGAGGTTTTAGTGCCAACAAATTTTATACACCCAATCAATTATAAATCTTGTTCACTTTTAAAAACTAAGAAATTCAAAAGTTAACATTAAAAAAATATTTCATCTGTTTAAAATTATTAAACAACCAATGTTTGATTGATATTTTAATGATTAATTAATTGAATTATATATTTAATCATTATTACTGTATATGTTATACATTTTATTTTAAAAACATAGCGTTTCAAAAACACAAATTTTCCTTCAGTAACCCCATTATGATAATTTGCATTTAATCGCGATCTTTACTCTAAAAAGAACAGAAAATTGGAGATCAATCTTTTTTTTTCTTTTCTCATAGACTTCTCTTTCAGCCGCATTTTATCGATTTCCGTAAGTTTTTGAAAAAACACGACTTTTTTAAGCTTTGAACAACAGGTCTAGACAGATACCTTCCAAGCATCTTACGTGACTACTTATACAATGTCGTAACTTGTTAAGTACTATCCAACCGTGAGCTGTAACTTCGTGAAGTTCATTAGTCAAATGGGCGGCTCACGTACCCACCCGTCATTTTCTTTTGATCAGCTAACATATTCATCATTTTTAAAAAATAAGAAACGTGTTTTTTTTTTTATTTATTTATTTAAAGTCAATTGTGAATGTATAAAATAACACAAGATGGATTGATAAATTGTTATGTTTCAACGTAACATGGCCTCGTTCCCCTTTTTTTTTATTTGGAAATAAAATAACCATATGGGAATGGATTAAGGCCAATTGAGATGCTATAAGTACAGCTCAACAATCCCCCTCTTGACAAGACACTAATACTTATTGAATACGAAACAGAAGTTCAAAAATTCAATTTTATTCCAAACTAGGCCCCATAAATATCTTGAATTGAATAAAGCGTTAACTGTAATAATTTTAACACTGGGCAGCAATTGGTAACGTAAGCAAATTATTTTCTTATGTATAAAAAGGAAGAAATAAACAATGCTAGTATTTTCTCAGCAGAACAATACAGTTTCCATAGGCTATGTTTTTTCTGCGGAAAAGAATTTTTTTCCAAAAAAAAATATAAAAAATATCTCGCAAATTTAAATCTTTGAAGGCGTTTTCAATTAGTTTTGACGCAAATTCTATCTTTTGTATCATTAGAACGTGCTTAGTTATTGAATAGTTATTCAACGCCTGCGGATGTATTAAAGGTACTGAAGCAAACATGGGGGGGGGGGGAACTCCATTGTTGGTTTCGGAACGAAAAACATTGCACTCAAAAACTGATATAGAAGTTTAAAAGGATTAAACACTTCGATATTCAAGTTCTATTTGAATAATATTATCTGTATGTCAAATACATCTTTGACAGGTATTATATGGATAATGAAGGATTTATATTCTTGTTAAGGTTATATTTAAAGAAAAAACCCGCTTGAGATTGAGTGACAGGCAGCTTAGATAACAAAAAAAAAAAAAAAAAAAAAGGAAACATTCGTTAGCACGTTCTTTTTAATCCAATAACCGTTTCATCCAAGTGTAATGCACTTTTGCCTTGAAGATAGGATTCAAACCTTACTAGATATTAAATTGAGGTTGTTTCCAAGTTCAACTAATACCATTTCTGAGATAAAGAATGAATCACAAGTATAATCTCACATCATAGATAAAACGAAAGGAAAATTTTTCAAGAAGGCTTTGAAAAGTTATTGATTAATAAGACAGTCGTTATGTTAATTATTTCTTAAAGTTTTTTGATCAATCGTTCTTGTAAAAATGATGGCATGATAGAAACAAAAAAAACAAGGGAAAATGGGAACATGATTTGAGAGTAGATGAATGAAGAAGCGAATCAAGTTAGAACGCATAAGTCAAGTTTTCTGTAATCAAGTTCAGTGAATGTCTCATTTCATTATTTTTAACAAATTTATCTTATTTAAAGAGAAGAAAATCAAATTCAGTAAATATCACAAGAAGCGAAGTGTACTTGCAAGAAAGTATGTGAATAAATAATTAGGAGAAAATTGCGCACTCATGGATAAATAACTGATGAATGTGAATTACTTAATAATAACACTTTTCATTTCTCAGAAATAGTAAAAATTTAGTAAAATTACATGACACTTAATTTTTTCAAATTTTAATTATTAGTTTTCCAAAAAATAACAAAAAATAAAGGCAAGTTCAGCCTATTGATGACTTATTCCAATGGGAACGTGACGCACTAGGAATAACGATTACATTTTGAATAAAGTATCAATTCATTGCAATGTCCTTCTTTAACACTAAATATTAATTTAATACTAAATGTTTGAGCTCAAAAACTATCATTACATCGAGAGAAGAAAAACGATGTGGCAATAAGTCCTATAAAGCGATTAAAAGTATATGTAGCCCACAAAAAATCAACTAAAAGTTAGCTGATACAGCATTTTCTCTAAAGAGTCAGTTTGACTTACAGTGTTTAAATAACTATCACTAGAGAAATCGGAAGCGAAGTGGCAACGAGACCAGTATGCTGGCAAACAGTGGATGGATCTCGCAGAGAGTTAATGAAACATTTAGACATTATACAAATCTCTAAATTTAGTGACCTACCCTACAGAAGTCCCAGCAATTGTTAAGTACAGATAGACAAAAGGTTTCAAGGCCTATTAGGCAAGCTAGTTGACCTAAGTATAATGATAATAATTGCAGATATAGTTCCCGTAGTTCAACCACAATCCTTTCAGGAAAAGAAGCTAAAAAAAGAGAAGAACCTGCAATTGATATATTAACACGAATAGTGACAACAAAAAATAAATAAAACTCTCTTTCATTGACATATTTGGAAATTACACCCAATCCCTAAGGAAATGGCACTTTCTTATAGAAACATCAGAGAGAGTGAGTGAGAGAGAGAGAAGGAGAGAGTTATTCAAAGTGTTTTATTCAAGGCAACTATTATGAAGTAAGTGAGATCGAGATCATTATGTAAACAAACAGAAGATGAAGCTTCTAGAATATCAAAGTAAGGTCAATTAATGCAACGTTTTTCATATATATATATATATATATATATATATATATATATATATATATATAATGTCTTTTATCATTCCTAAATAACCGTTTTTCACACGCAAGCATTTAACTTCCTTAACTCTCACTGCAAATAAAAGAGTGAGACAAAATAAAAGAGACCTGAAGGTTAGAAAATCCTAAATGGAACCCCCATAAAATCAATAAAACGTCAATAAACACACATTCCCTAATTAAGCGACCCTCAGCGAGACATACCATGGACCGCCAATTTCAGCAAGTGTTTTAGTTCAGCAACCATAACTGCAGAGGAAGAAGGAAAACTGAGTAGAAACAAGGACCTGTACGTTAGCAAACAGCAGATGGAGCCCCAAAAAATCAATGAAACGTCAATTACTACACCTGGACATTACACCCATCCTTTTAATTAAGTGGCACCCTCCTACAGAAATGCAGGAGAGAGCCGGTTGCCCCTCAAAGGTTCGGAACGAAAGCGAAGAGGATTTTCAAGAGATATAGGGCAAGGGGAGGTGAATGAACGCGAGTAAACCGATCTTGCAGCGACTTTGGTGGTGTCTGCCTTTAGCAACGTCCGATTGCTTCCCGTAGATTTCTCTCGCAGGTCAAAAATAACTTTTGTCGTTTCGTTCCGCCTCCTTTTCTGCCTCGTTTCTACAGCCCCCATAAGCGGCTTGGACAGAATAGCCCGAAAGAAGGCGTTCCGTGGCCTTCTTTAACCATAAAGACTAATGATTGATGAGACCGTTGCAGAGATAGACATGAACAGTTGTTATAAAAAAAATCATTTCACATATTTATTTTTTCAAATTTTATAACCGAATGGAAGAGTCAGGTAAGAAATATTTTCTTCTGAAATAATAAACGCAAACACGGAAACCATCACGAAAATTCTTTTATTTTATTTACAATGAAGAATTTTTGCAGAATCACAATGCCAGATCCGCCACAGAAGTGATTTATGTGATTTTAAATACTTTGACAGGTATCTAAAATTAAAATAATAAAATTTAAATACTTGCAGCTATTTGAAGTGTCTATTTTCTTTCCAAATTGCTTCTTCCGAACGAATAAACACGCAGAGTGTTTTTAAATGCAGAATAAAACAAGAATTTTAGACACAAATTTTTTTTAAAAAAAGATGCTAATGATTAAGTAATTTAATATAGCATAAAATTGTACACTATTTCATCTTTGTAGTTGCACATTCATTATTAATTGCTGCTAAATTATTTACGGGGGAGGACTATAAGAACTTAAGTTACACCCACACACGCTCTCTCCAGATGTATTATTGGGGCTATACGAGTGGTTACCAATGCATTATCTTCCTAACAAATTCCCATGATTATTTTAATTAAGAATTAAATAACAACCTTATATTCAGCCCCCCCCCCCCCAATGAGAAGTGTGTTGTAAAATACATATTTTTTATAATGATAATTTAATCCCCTAATATTGGTAAGTTCATTTTAACTCAACTTTAATGGATATAACATCACTCAACAATTATGAAACATGATCATTAATGAAGTCTAGTCAGAATTTCGTAAAATTTATAATCCGATGAGCTATTGAAAGAACTTAATGGCTCTGAATTTACACAAAGAATTCAAGAATCATTCCCGAAATAAATCATTTCACAAGTCGCCAACTAATATACAAATTATTTTTCATTTAAAATTAACGAAGAATTATATTTTCTTTCGATGTTTTTGTATATTTCATAATTTTTATTACATGTATTCAAGTTACATACCAAACCCAATTCAATCAGAAAGTTTCGCAACAAAAAAGTTTTTATGAAAAGAAGATCTCTTCAGTATAAGAAATTATGCTCTTCATTCAGAAATTATATCAACTGCTCCCCCATTCCGATTAATCAAAGAAAGAAGCAAATTGTTTAATAATTTAAATAATAAGACAGATTTAATTTAAATTTAAGTGTCAAGAAAGTAATTCCTCTTTCTAATGAACTTTTGCAAATGATGGGTTTTCTAATTTAATCTACCAAAGAATCTCATTATATCTAGAAACAAAAAAAAAAAAAATATTATAATCAATGTAATATAGATAAATATTTGTAGTTAAATTTTATATAGGTTTGGATTGATAAGAGTTGAGGACTGAATACATTCATTCCAAGGGAACATTCATATAATTTAAAATGAAACACATTTCTAACGTGTAATGTGCACATTAGAAATACTTTACTAATATATCTTTAATCATTTTCTCCTTATTGTTGCAAATTATATCTAATGATTAGGTAATATATTAAAAGAAAATATTAGTGAATTATAAAGAGCATTCTTTTATACTCAAAAAATCGATAAAATTTAACAAACTTTTCCCAAGACAAAAGATTTCTTATGGAAATGTGGTAAGTAGTATGCTACTTCATAGCTTACAGTTTCGAACGAGTTAAGGCTTTAGTTTTAAAATACTAAAATTAGTTAAAAGTATTTAATACAACAGAAAAATGATTGCAAAACAATTTGATTTACGAAAAACAAAATAAGCTCTTAGCCTATGCCTCCTTAAGGTTAATATTATATCTGGAAATGTTCCGGATTAAACGGAAAGACGATCAAAGACGAATTAATGGATTTTGACAGTCAAAAAACAAAGATTAAGTTTGGTGCTTGAAGAAATGTTGTTTGTAATCCATGTCGCGTTCATCAGTAGGCAATCTCCGCATCGTGTGTGTAATCCCTCCTAGGCTACATTGACCTCACGCTCAAAGGGTTAAAGCAAAGCCTGGAATTAAAGATCTTTGCACATCAAAATGCGTCCACAAACAGGGAAGAGGAAGCGTGAAAGGAAGAAAGTGAATGTTTTTTTTAACTTCTTGTTGACATTAGTAAGGTTCCATCCAGCCACAAAACGGCAATGAAGTAAAAAAAGGGAACACCCATTTGATGTATATCGGTTTGGGCACGTGTAACGGAAAATATTTCGGAACTAGACTACTTTTAATAGCTCTCCTACTATAAAGCCTTAACTTGGAGAGAGAAAGAGTATGCTTTTTCTGGACTTTCCCTATTCGTCATGGGTGCAAAGAATGTTGTCCCTAAGATATTAGTATCTGACCATACTGAGAGAGAATAAGATTCTTATAAACACCCTCTCCTTTCCTTGATTGCGAAAAGAGACGACTGTGTGAAGTTTCAATAAATTTATCTCCTAGTTTGAAAATGCATTACATACTTAAATGCTGTTTTAGGCGTCCCCTTTCTCATATGATCCTTTCTCATATGATGATAATTATAATCGCATAGTAAAGAACCAGCGTGACTTTAATAAGCTCAACTTAATTCACTTTCTAGTAAATTAGTTTTTGACTGACATTACGGATTTGAATGAGATTGATGGATAACATTGTCTGTTCTGCAATAAGTAAATAAATTTAGAGTGAAGAGATAAACATCTCAACAACATTTAAATTTCTCGAATTTTAGCCCATACTTGAATTCTTTACAGAAGGTATAAACAAAGGATAAAAAGTTACAATCACGGTTATTTTTTAGGTTGAAATGTTATTCAATTCGGATTCATATTTATGCAATATATTCATATATGTAATCATTTATTACCGTAAATCATTTCATTACTGCAAACGCTAGAATGACGCAAAATGGTCTGCGTTTCTTGTCTCATAATTTCATTAAAAGGAGCAAAATAGACAAATTCGAAGACTTTTTCAATATAGTTTTATTTTTAATGCACAAAACTTCGAGAGAGAATAAGGCAGTACAATATTTTTAAATGTCAGTCATTTTTTCGAATTTTTAATTTCGTAATAAGCACCTGAAATTATTTCTAGATTTTAAAAGGATAATGAACTTCGCTCAGAATTAAAAGCTATTTTTAATTTTATGGGGAGAGAGCAAAACGTTTGAAATTTGACTTCTTTGCTCCTCATCTTCAATGTTTTCTTCCCTCACAATTTTTTTTCGGTGAGAGATATAAAATTATTTTTTCTCCCGTATGCAAGTATTAGAGATCATTTTTGAAGATCCGGGATGTAACCCCCTCCTCATTTTCTAAACAATTTTTGTTCCTAAACATGATATAACCCAATTCTGATCGCTATTACACACACGTGTTGCTATCTCTCTAAATTAAGTCTCCAAGTCCTTCTGGAAATTGTGGCGCCATCTAGGATGTCTACCTTCTCATTTGACAAGTATTTATATTGCGAAATCTATTGCCATAGCCTATCCTACAACTACAATTTAATGTTACTCAACGGTTCTCCGACGTAGAACAACTTCCATTTACATATCTCATTATCCATTATTATCTAATAATTGAATTGGGTGACAATTCAGAAGAATGTTTCTCCAAAGAAATATTCTTTCTCTCTTTATCATAAAATCACACTGGTGATGTTTGTAAGTATACGCCCATCAAGGTTGACGAATATATATAAAAAAAAAACCAATGTAGAAATACATGATAATGAGTATAGTTTCATCAGACCTCCCAAATAAAAATAGGCGCTTATGCTCCAAAAATAATTTAAAGCTTTATATCTGTCTACTCTAAGCGCCATATAATTCTTCCGAAGAAAACTGATAAGATGGAAAAATTAATCCTAATAACACTCTTATTCTCTTTTAAATTAAAAAAAAAAACGTTCTTAATAAATTGCGTTGTCGGAGAACGCGTGTAACCAGATACAGAGAAAGCGGGCCTCTACCTTGATGAATACCTCAAGCATCGCTCAAGGACGAAAATAAACCAAAGGACGTCGTATATACAGGAAGCGACGGTTAGAAGCATAAATAGGCGAGAAAGGAGTCGTTAAGTGTGTGCTTTGGGGAAAAAAGAAAACAAATAAGATTAATTTGACTAACATCGCTTCCGAGTTTATTAACTTGGAGCGTCTTTGCGAATATAGTTGTGAATAATTGCGACTCTTCACACAGACAGAAAAAAACACTTTTACTTTGTTTCTGTTGATTATTACTTACAGGTAATAAAAATTTTCCTTTTTTCGAGGAAAACTTGAATGAATATGAAATAATGATGAAATTAAGAAGTTTGGTATGAAAAAGTTTAGATATATAACATTTTTTAAAAAAAATATTTTTTGGCTCCAAGATGATTTAAACTTCGTTTCAAAAGAAATGTGTCCAAATATTAGTGTTAAAACATTTGAATTTATCTGATTAAAAAAACAGGAAATCTCCATTCAAAATGTTCTGCATTATACGATATACGTTAAACCTCTTTGTCTCTTTCAATTTAAAATTATTTCCGTTAATTTTGCTCAGTGATTTACTGTAGAGCGTGTAACAGGATAATTACACAAAATAACTTTTTTTTTATAGTTAAATAATATTTACTCATAAAAATTTGTCATCAAATCTAAATTTAATTATGTATTTTCACGTATATATAACACATACATACACGTTTAAAGATCTATTCTTCACCGAGACTTCTTCGAATATTAAAGCCCCAAATGTTCTAAAATTCAAACCAACAGCGAAACAAAACTTTTCAGCAAATGATTATAAACAAATAAATGTAAGCTAGCGAGCTTCTTTTATTTATTTTTATCATTATCTCTTTGAAAGTGGATGGCACGATTGGGCTCAACAGACGTGCTTCGCCCTCTATTAGAAATATTCAAACTAGTAAAACCATATCTGATTTACAATTTCTATGGAATAAAGAAATAATGAATTCAGTATTGAGAAACAACTGCCTGAGAATTTGAGCGAGTATAAAGAATTTCACAATCACTATTAATACTAGGCCATTGCATGAGATTATCATTCGAATCTACAATGTATCTGTTTCCATCACGAAAACATTAACTTCCTAAAATAGTGTCTAGCCTTGCCACCCAACGGTCATGTGCTTGGAAAACATCTTTTCAGCCATAGTAATCTTTTATAATCTTTTTCTTCCCTTCCTACCCTCCAGATGATGGAAACCGGTGTTCGCTGGCACCTCCAAAGAGTAGGAGCTCGTACAGGTAGGGTGAACGCCCTTCAGTCAAGTTGCGAACCGAAACAAAAGATAAGTCATAAAAATAGTCTATTTTCGAGAGTTCTATCAGTTTATTTCTCCGCTTGTAAAAAGACGGATGAAAAAGTGGCGTTGACTTCCTCCAAATGGGTCAAAGAGTTGTTTTCCCATAGCGTCTATTCTGAGGACTTATTTTCGGCGCAACGCACATTCAGTTCCCTGACCTCCTAACACAGAAAGGAAAACCTCAGTTGAAGTTCACTTGTTACTTCTTCAATCTCATCGAGGTTTGAAATGTTGATAGAGACACTAGGAATCAATAGAGCCACATAGGACCCACTGGCCACGAAAAAAAAAAGAAGAAGAAGATTGAACGATAATGAGATTTTCAATTGTTGCGGGTCCATGATCTCTTTTTTTTATTGTAAAAAATGTAAATCTTCGTATTGGGTGAAAGAACGGTTTAATTGGGTGTTCCATCTTTTCTTTTTGTATCTACTTTGTAGATAGGGAAAGTTGTAATATATCCTGAAATCAACTGAAATTGATGTCAAGAGAAATTGCAGCAGGAAAAATGAAACTGACTTTAAATGACTTTTCGTATATGGTAACTGTGTTTCATTCGATAAACACATGGCTTAAGTAACAATATAACAATCCTACTTCTTGGATTTGCAGTTTTAAAAGCTGTCACTGAATGAATATTATTACTATTTACTTCTCGAAATTGTATAGCTAAGTAATAACATGTTGTTCAGATACAAAATCAAGCCTTCAGATCTTTAAAATGTAGTCCATTGACCTAATAACTAAAAAAAATTGGTCTTCAATCGCTACATCTAGTGGTATTAAAGTTAGTCATTTTCAGAAATAACAGCATTTTACCCCTTCGTGGATTGAGTAGAATGTTATCTACAATAAGTAAAGCACATCGTTATAAAAATAGCTTCAGTTACCCCCGATGATCTTGATGAATAAAAATAAATTTGTTCGCTCATTTCGTAAAATAACTAAATATTTAAAGCTTTCTAGATTAGTGAAATAAGCAGCTGAATATGTGAACTTTATACCTGGAACGAACCTGTTTCCTTTTTCTCATATAATAGTGACATCATAAGTAAACAAAATTCAATAAATAATGAAAAAGTCAAACGATGAAGGAATCAAATTGCCTTTATTCGAATTTTCTAATATTCAAAATTCAATATCTAAATTATTATATATGCGGAACAGGTTCCTATACGCGTATTCGAAACCTAAAGTGATTGTGATTGTTTATTAACCTTGCACTGAGAATCAACACGAGGGCTATTGACGACGGACTTCGTAATTTTGAACTTCAATAAAGTGACGAGGACGACATCTGAGCTAGCACCACCCTCTCCAAATTTCCACACCACGCCAACGGGAGAACTTGGAACCTCGACAAATTTAACGTGCATCAGTCCCGCTACACGGCGGGTCTTTAATGGTATCAGAGCTCGAACCCACGACTCAACGAAAATAGCGCTGGTCGCAAGTCCACGACCATAACCACTAGGGTACCGTAGCCACCCGAAATATAAAAATTAATATTATAAACTATTACTAATCTGACTCTTCTTAAAAGGATCCGAGTTATTACTAAACTTGTAAGCACTGTCCTACTACACGGCCATTCACAAGTGATACACTATCGCAGAATCATCTAATATCTTTCTTCTTATCAGCGTAAGCACAGATCTACCTTGATGATCTAATCTTCCAATCTCTCTCTTACTCTCTATTACAACTCTCACAGTAAACTTATCGCAGCTTATAAATGCTGTTTTATCATTCTTATCCACTATACTTCAATGCTTTTATTCTGATTTACATAAGTCACAGTTTATTCACAAGAGGTTCTCAAATAAATTAACTTAGAGATTAGTATATATTAGTATTTAAGGGGTGAATGATGTTGGAGTTCAATGTGAAAGAACCAGACATGGCTATGCTGCGACAAACTAGAGGTTTGAGAAAATGGGGGGGGGGGAAGATAAAAACTGGCTGTCAAGAAGAAGGGTCGAAAACAGAGAAGGATCGCTAGGATATCCTGGAGGTGCTTAACTCTCATTTACCAAGGACAGTAAACCCCATGAGGATAAAAGATCACTAGAGTGCCTTTGAATAGAAACTCCTCAGGGGATATTTAAGGAGTGTCTTCGCTTTATGTTTATAAACAGGATTTCGGAACAGAAATTTTTCAAATGGAAAAGTGCTCTTTTTCTATCAGAGAGATCTACTGGGTAGAAAGCTTTAGTAGCTAGGGCTGAATCCTAAATGTTACCTTTGTTATAAATTCACCATCAATACTGCTTCAGGACGGTAAAAAAAATCTTTCACATTACTATTTCAATTTTCAAGGTCATACAGCGTAATTTTTACATCAAAAAGATTATTGGTGAAGGTTTAAATCCCATTTAAAATTTTTGAAATTCTTAAAACCACCCAAAATTTCAGTATTCTTAGAACTAAATGGCTTCTTATGTGATATATATATATATATATATATATATATATATATATATATATATATCTTAGAATATCATTCAAAAATTTTAAGTACTGGTATTCAATAGATTCGTAGTTATAAATAAATCAAAGTACTATAACGTCTCCTCTTCACTAATTAAATGCTCTTAGTAAATAAATGAATTTTTACAAGATATTGACATTTGTACTGTTTCAATAAAGCTCACAATTTTAAAAAAGAATTAAACTTTTGTGGATTTAATTCGCTTAAAAAACCTATCACACTTTAATTCGACTCATTGCTCTCTTTTTCTTATTTATAGAAATAGTGATTTAGATTAATATACAACTCTAAATCTGAATTTTAAACTCGTCAGTTATTTAAAACGGAAGTAAAAGAATCCAGAAATACTCTAAGATGATATCTTTCTAATAATTTGAAGTCTAAATCTATTACATTATTTACTAGTCACAAGAAGCTGTAATTTTACAAGAAAGAGACTAATAATTTGTTTTGTGTGAGATAACGTTACGTAACATACTTCAACCACCATGCAGACCCAAATACCGCTTTATTTAATTTTATCAAAAAAAAAAAAAAAAAAAAAAAAAATTAACCTGTTACTTTATTTCTATTCTTTATTTTGGATACGAGCCTTAATCCCCCCTTCCCCCCCCTACGCCTTTAATATTTCATTACTTTTATCTTTAAGACAATCTTCATATATTTTAATAGCCATCAATTAACCATTTCCTCTATATTCAAAGTCGTTCGGGCGATAAAAATATCTGCTTTTTTTATTCTAGTTTTTATTTCTGAATCCTAACAGGGCTTTTAGGTTTATCTCTTTTAAATTAAAAAAAAAAAGTTATTTTGAAGATCAATGCATTCATTCTAAGGTAACTGTAATATTTTAGTTCCATATAAATCTTCGTCGTGCCGTATTATAGAGCCGGATATTCAGTTAAGTGATAGCCTGATAAAGCCCACTTATAAAGTGCAGTCATAAAAATAATATTAAAAAAATACTTGACATACACATTACACCCCAAACTGCAATGACATTAAAGTTCCAATAAAGACTTGGCATCTTTAATAGTATATGGTGGATATTTTTTTTTAACTCGATGTTAAATGTTATCGAATACTCTATCAAATCTTCGCGTGTGTTGTTTAAAGAGAGAAATTTATTTTTCTTTATAAAAATATTGAGGAATATTTGCTGTACAAGGGCGTTTTTTTCATGGGTCTGTTTTCTCCTACTTCTACTCGTATCTGAAAATTAATTTCAAATTTTACTGTTTATTTTCAAGGTGAAAAGAATGTTTATGTGGAGTACGGAATTTCTAATATTAATTTTTTCTGGGGAAAAAAATTCAGAATAAAAAAGTTTCAGATTTAAAATTTTAGCAAATATCAATCATTACAAGGGAAGGGGGGTTACAACCCTATATACCCCCCTCACTACGCTACTTCTTGCTCATTATAGAAAAAAAAAATTAGAGAGAAACAAATATAAAATTTAATGATATAATCACTGTTTATATGTGCATTTATACTAAATTAATAAGAATATAAATAATGTTCGAACACTTTTATATGTTATGATATAATTGTGACAGAGTGAGGTGAAAAAATGGGGGGAGGGGGATCAAAAGATGGATGACAAGAAGGATCGCTGCGGTATCCCGGGAAGCGTCACCCGTATTTATCAAAGATTTTTAGTTTTTATTAACGTCGCACTAGAAGCAACACGAGGGCTATTGGCGACGTACCTCGTAATTTTGAACCACAGTCAAGTGACGAGGACGACACCTGAGCTGGCACCCCCCCTCTCCTAACATCCACACCACGCCAACGGGAGGACTTTGGGCCCCGAACAGATTTAACGTGCATTGGCCCCGGCTACACGGCGGGTCTTTAGAGGCCAACGATCGAACCCGCGACTGAACGAAAACCGGCGGCCGCTAGTCCACGACCTTGACCACTAGGCTACCGCGGCCCGTATTTATTAAAGACAGTAAGTCATATGGAATAGAAAAAGATCATTATTGTCCCTCGGGGTCGTGATTCCTGAACGAAACCGAAAGAAGATAAACCCCTGGGGAATTATATAATTGTAGCTAACCCTAAAATTGATGATAATTCAATTCCACTAAAATATTACGCATCTAAAGCGTAATATGCAGAATGTTTATAAAAGAATATTCGAACTTTAAAGAACTACTATTGCAAAACTAAAAAAGTTATTACCATTTTTGGCAAATTAAATTTAAAAAGTAACACTTTAAGGTTTTTAAAATTATTAATGTTCTATGTGACCTTTACTAAACACACGAACTCTATCCAGTCAATATAACAAAATTCATCCCTCTCTTTTTCAGCAAGTTTGGTGTTACATTTTGAGTGGATATAGTAATTCGAGTTTTCAGTTAGTCAGTGTTTGCCACTGGTGGCCGAAAAACATTTTATCTCTTAAGTAGCCCCAAAACAAAAAGTTCGCACAGTTTTAAATCAGGATTTCTTGAAGGCCACTCATTAAAATAAACATTATCATCTGCTTTGGGACCAATCAATCGTATCGTTTTACTGGATATTGAAAATTTATAAACTTTAAAGTGTTATTTTTAATTTAATTTGTCTAAAAAGGTTAAAACTTCTTTAGTTTTGTAATTATAGCTCTCCAAAGTTAGGATATTTTTTTATAAATTCCTTGTGCTCTTTAATATTACAAGTTTAAAAAAAAATCTGAAAAGCAATTTAAGATAAAAGAAGTTGTTTTATTCTATTCTTCAAAAACCCCTCTTACTTTGTTCTAGTTACTCAATACTCTCACACTGTTATATAATCAGCTGTTTTCATGAATCGGTTGTAAATATTTCGCTGATATTTACTCGTACAGAAAAAGAGTGTGAAAAATAGAATGCAAATTTATCGATTTAACTTCAGGAATTTTAAATTGTAAACTAAACAATTTATTTTGAATTACAAAGTATAATTCGTAAAACTGAAAAATATTTTTCCAATTTTAGACATTTTTAATCTGTTATTTAAAATTTTCGCAATTATTTTGTCCCGAAAAATTTGTTATAAAATTGTGTGTGATGAGCTATCTCTATCTCTCGCAAAAATTAAAGCCATTTTAAAAACAAGAACCTTTTAATAAAGAACTAAAAACCAATGTTAAGTAGAATGTAATAGCGCATTTTCAGAAGTGGAAAAGGTTACTCTTAGAAGTAGAACTAGAAATAGAAACTTTGGAAAGTTTTTCTTTCTTTTTTTATTCTTGCTTGTTTTGTTTAAATGTTAAACGTAAAAATAAAGAACGTCGCTGTAACCGGAAAAACAAACATTTACATTCATTCAGTAACTTGTCATTGATCAGAATAAAGGAATAAAGGGTGAAACAAAAACAGAGCGTGAAGGTTGAAGCAATTACAAAGTGTCACATTTAACACTGAATCCTAAGATTATATATATATATTTTATAACTAAGAAACATTTATTTGTTTTAGAAAACTTGTTTTCCATAAATCAAAATAGTTTATAAATATAAAAGAATGACTCGTTTTATGCTGAATTCAAATTACGTTACTCTGTGAAATGAACATAAATAATTCGAAGTTGGAAAATAAGGATTACTCTAATAATTCTTATTAACATTTCAACTTTACTTTGCCGTTATTCCAAGTCAATAACTCATTATTATTAATAATAAAATATTGACAAGATATTCAAAATAATGAGCTTGTAAGGCCATCTTAACTTAGATGGCAAGACATTTCGTATTGAAGAAAGAACATTTAAAGCAAGGCTTAACCAATGTATCCTATTACATCTAAGTTTTATTTTTAAATGATTTTTCGCGTTTGAAGAGCCAAAAATCAATTTTTGTGGATAAAAACATACGCGCAATATAATTTATTTTCATTAACGAACGCTATATGTTTATTGATTGTTATTATACAGGATGTTTCGAAACTCATGTGCAAAAATTTAAGGAACGACAAAAAACATCTAAACAAGCAATTTTCACCATTCCACGCAAAGGCGGAAAGCAAGAGGTGAAATTTTAGACGGCGTAGTAATGGAAAGCATAAAGCGCGAGTTTTCTTACCCATCGTCATTTCTACCGTGGATTACAGGAAGATATGCGCGAAAAGTCACGCTTTATGATTTCCATTACAGCGCCGTCAGGCATTTCATTGTTTGCTGTCCGTCAATATATTGTAGGTTTAAAACTGCCTGTTTCGTTGTTTTCTATCACCCCTTAAATTTTTGCCCATGAGCTTATAAACACTCTGTAGTTCATAATTATATTTTTATCCATAATTCTAGCTTTCTTATATAAGTATTTATAGCAAATATTTCATTTTTTAAAAATAAAATATGAAGTTTTGTAATATTTTATACACACGAATGTTATACAGTATCAACCCCTAGTTACAGTGTACTTTGATATTATTGGCTAAGTCAATTTATTAAGAATCAAAGAAATAAGAAGCAATTCTAAATTTTTGCATTGTAAATATTTGAAGAATTTGCGAAAGTTTGTATTGGAACTGCTTAGCTGTGCAGTTTTCACAGAACATTAAATAAAAGTGCATAATAAATATTAATAATTGAAAAAATATAGCTTACGTGAGAAAATTTTTTTAATGATTTTTAATAAGAATTGGAGGGTAAGAAATCAATTTTAATTAGTTTTAGAAATTATATAAAATTCTCTCTAATTAATATAAGGACTAAACTTTTCTACAGATTCTTACAAGTACCGTAAATAGATTAGAATTAGCATTCGATATGAGAGAAAATTCATTACTTTCAGTTATTCATAATCATCAAAGAATTGCAAAATTCCTTCAATAGTTTTACTGTTAATAAAAAAAAATATGTGTTATTATTATAAAAATAAACTTCAAAATCACATAAGCATCATGATTCCTTGACGTTTTGTTGAGTTTTCGAGACGATTCTGGTCTTTGCAGAAAGAAAAACGTCAAAATCGCGTTCTTCAATTTTGTTCAAGATCTCACATTGATAGGAAAGGAAAACTTGTAACATTGAGCTACACACGATTTTTCTTAACTAACCTTGGGGACTTTTTATAGATTGAATTGTATAAAAGAAGATCTCGACTCAATCAAATGAAACGTGAACTACCCAAATTAAATGAACCAAAAATGTAATGAATTGAACAGAAAAACGCATACACATATAAGCGAAGCCTAATTGAATGTAGAAGTGGGAAGTTAAAGATAAAAAGTTGATAGTTATAGGATAGTGATTAATAGCGAGGAGTTGTAGCTGACGTGTGTGAACTTGCATCGATAGCTGACGGATTGTTTAGAAGAATCTTCTAGACTGGGCGGACACCAACCATCAGTTTGTGTAACTAAACTCGCTCGACCCCAAGCAAGAGGGGAAGAGATTAATTTGATTATTTAATCTCTTCCTTAAGGCTAGATTACGGGAGAAGGTTAGTCGACAGAGAGAAAGAGAGACCATTGTCATAATTGAAGCAAGTTAAATAAACTAAAAAGTATAATAATTTGTTTCCTCTTCATTTGACTGAGATTTGTTTTTGGTGTGGCTTTCCTTAGTGACTATATTTAGCTTACAGAAGATGCACGCTGAAATAAATGATACATATGCGTCACTAAATACTTTTTGAAAGTGCAATTCATTTCTCAAATAGAATTCAAATTCTTTTCCTTTAATGGTCCAGTTAATTACCTCTCGCTCATTCACATATTCTTCGGTGCAGGGAAAACGCTAGGAATTGCATGACTATTTAAATGAGATTAACTAACGTTAATAAGACTGAATAACTGCGCGTTTACTTCACATACATTCCGTGGATATAAATTCCTAACTTAAGGTCAACAGGTAAGAAATCAATAGGAAGTCAGTATACTGCGAAGTTACAGTCCCGCATACAAAACAGCGAATACCTCACTTGTTTTGAATCCGTAGGCTAAGAAATCGGAGAAAGCGTAAACAGCCATCACTCGTGAAGGAAAATAGTAACAAATTGGCCAGTTTTTATAAGATAAAAAAAAAGGGGAAATTTCCTTTCGTTTTTGCTGTCGGCTGTCTGATTTGCTCGCTTTCGCTTTTGTATGACCCAGCTTATTCATACAAGGCATTAAACACTATCCCGCTATTTGCGAAGACGTGCCTTTTAAAAGCCTTAGGCAAACACCGTCTTACCAAAATGAGATTTTACTTCATATTTGTAGAAGTGGAAATGGATCTAAACTATAGGGAAAAAAATGTTCATATTGAGTCCTTTTGCCAACTGTTTAGATGAGATATTGATCAAAACTGTTGATCTCGAATTCCTCAGGCGTATACCGCCCTATTAAACGGACAGTTTAGCTTACGTCTGTGTGTAGAAACGAGCAAGATTCTTGGTAAACATATCAACTTTGGATTAAATTCTCGTCACAAGTTTTTTCGAAGTTTACCCTGGGTAGAAAAGTGGGTTAAGACGCCTTTGGCGAATAACATCCATCTAAAAGATATTTATATACTCTAGATATTTCAAAAACAATTTTGTCAGATTTCATACAAATAAATTGCTTGAAAAATATCATTTAATCCATTTAGTATTTACTTACTGAGAAGTGTGTAGCGTTCAAAAAAGTTGTTCATTTTGGACCACATGGTCAATTTTTTTTCTATTTAGAGGTCATTCTTTTCTAATTCATTTGAAGAAAAATTGGTTAAAGACTAAAAATAATTGTTCAACAGAGAGAGAGAGAGATTCAATTTTTCTGCTATTTCTTTTGCAATTTTTATTTTCAAATAACGAATTAGAACATTTCACTAAAATTTACTTAAAAAATACGCATAGCCTTAAGATTGCAAAAAGAAATTATAAAATAGAAGGAAAATGAGATAGAATAAAATTAGAATCAATTAGGAGAATTTTGAAAGTTTTACAAATAGAAAGGAATGAGTTTAAAATAATATAGGGATGTGTGAGTTTAAAATAACATAACCTTGCCACAGAAAATACAGTACTTTTCTTGTAAAAATTAACTCTTTTTAAAGCATATTGATTTAAAATTTTGCCCCTAGAAAACATTAAGAGTTTTTAATTCGTTCTTGTTACTACGATTCAAATTGAATGAAATTGATTTCTTCCTCCCAACTTTTTTTTCTAAAATACTTTAACAAAATTATTAGTTTCAGAACACTTAAGCATTTTAACAGACTATTATTTAACGTTTTGTCTCAAAAAAGAGTTTGGGAAACTGTTCTGATGATAAAAATATTGAAATTTCAAATATTATTCAAAAATTTTCAAAATCCCTTTAGCTCTTGAAATACTTCCTCCAAGTTAAATATTTAATAATATGAGAGATGAATGAGCAAACTTCTCTAAAAACAGTATAAGTAACCATTATATCAGATTTACTTTTATAATACAACCTCACTCAAGCTCTGATTACATTAAAATATCAGGGGGGGGATCTATGAAGCAATTCTCTCTCTCTCTCTCTCTTTCGGAGTCACGATAACTCACTGGTCATAATCACAAGCTTCATAATTAAAGTATGAATCCAATTGAATACTGGAGGGTTTTGGTCGTGATTATGATCATGTTAGCCCACTGGTCATAATCACAAATTCCATAATGAAAGCACGAGTCCAACTGAATACTGGAGGTTTCTGAACGCGTTAAATCGAACTAGGCATAGCATGGAGATTAAGAGAAGGAGTTTCCAGCATCGATTTTATTCTTGCCACCTGACTACGGTTTAAATACGTCATCAACGTAGTTCTGAGTGAGTGAGTGAATGTAAAATTCATTGGCGCAAGAGCCAGATATGGCTATGCTGCGCCAAACAAGAATAAACTGTGGTCTAGACGTGAAGTTGAAAAAAAAAGGTAAAAATGGTTGACGAGAAGGAGGGTCGAAAATAGAGAAGGATCGCTAGGGTATCTCGGGAGTGCGTCACCCGTGTTTACCAAAGACAGTAAACCCCATGGGAAAGAAAAAGATCACTAAGGTGCCTCGGGGTCATGATGCCCGTACTTACCTGAAGAAGGCAAGTCCCTGAGGTTCCCTGATATAATCCCCAGGGGCAGGGTGCCCGGCTATACCCCCAGACGCTGGGTACCCATTTTAGTCGTCTTTTACGACATGCATGAGCTACAGTGAGACTATTCTGTCATCCCCGGTCACCACACGGGTAACGTAGTTCTGAAGCGACGTTCATTCAAGAACTGTTTTTTAAATTGATTAACTTAAAGAGTGACGTGAAGGCGGAGTTTAATGGCGAAATAGTCAGATATGGCCATGCTGTGCCAAACAAGGAGTAACTGCGATCTAGATATTCGAAAGAATGGAATGATAGTATTTTTAATGGCACAAAAGCCAGAAGTAGCCATGCTGCGCCAATCAAAGTAAGTGAGTGAGAGTAAAGCTAGTGAAGCGTAAAACTGTGATCTTGACTTGTGAAAAAATTGAAAAAGGATTTAGAAAATGGGTGACAAAAAGGAGAGTCGAAAAATGGGAAGGATCGTTAAAGTATCCCGAGAGCGCGTCACTCGTGTTTATCAAAGACAGTAAGCCCCATGGGAAAGAAAAAGATCACTAGGGTGCCTCAGATTCATGATGTCCATACCTACCAAAAGAAGCAAGTCCCTGAGATCCCAAAACCTGGAGAGCTAATCCCTTTATATAATCCCCAGCGGCAGAGTGTCCTGCTATACCCCCAGACATCGGGTACCTTTTTTAATCGCCTCTTACGATATACATGAGCTACCGAAGGATTATTCTTTCATGCCCGGTCACCAAACAGGTATTAACTTAAAGAAGTCAGGAAACCTAAAATTTAAATTTTGTATTGAACATACAAAATACAATTATGATAGTCTGCAGATGATAGCTTAGAAATGCCTGGTATATTTCTTTTTACGTCGATATACAATAGGGAAATTAGAAGCAAAACAAAATATTTTTATAAATAACAAGAATTTGAGGAAATTATTACAACAGAAACAAAACAAAACGGTCGTGGGTTAAATCATCGTGAATAATGTATCTCCACAAAATAAGTTTTATAATTTGCTTAAAATCAAATTCTTCCATTTTATTTTAGTTAGACCTCAATAATGATAGTCATTTCACAGTAATCTAACGCGAGTCGTATTACACTAGTGATCGAATTTAAATATTTAGCTCACGATACACTTGGTTCCGTGAGTAAGAAATTTAAATTATCTAAAGGCGCAGAAGTCGATCTTATTCGATAATACTCAACCAATAACCTGCCAGTAAACTCCGTGTCATACATGCATGCCTTATATTTCTGTAATCCATAAGGTAAAAAAACTGAAAATTATGCGTATTCAATAAAAGTAGAAAAATGCAATTTCAACATAATAAAAATATGATACTATGATACTTGTATTTCTTTCATATAACCTTAAATAATAATATATAAATAATATAGCGATTTTCTTAAACAAAAATAATGCATGAATATATTTTATACATTAGATGTTTCAAGCAAAATATTGAATTTTTCAAATATATTTCATATATTATAAAAATTGTTATTTATCTTGTATAAGGGAATATTTATAAATGATGATATATGATATAAGATGTTCAATGACAGATACAACTGAGAGCTATAGAGTATTCAAATGCAAATATTTATTAAAGAAAGGAAGGCAAGAGCTGGTAGCGGAAATGAAGGTACAAACTTTAAACACTTGGATTCCAAGATGTTTCTGGGCTCTTATTTAAGAACCGCAACTTTACACTTACGGGGAGACTATTAGGAACGAACAACAATTTCGAAGTATTTCTGAAAAAATTTGCTTCGATTTATTTTCAAATTATTATAAATATTTCTTTACTTCCCAAATTATTATTCATCATTCACTGTTAATTAATAATGCCGAGACCCCAAAAAAAATATGTTTACGTTAAAGCTAAAACAACGAAAAGGTGGTGCAATGATTCGAATCAAGAATCAAAACCGAAATTAAATTTGATAAACCATGAAAGTAATTAAAAAAAAAAGGGTGGTCAACGCTAGGATATACCTTTGATAATGTGGATGATAGTGGAATGACACCCGAGTCATCACCACCTGTAATAAATTATACCATAATTTTGAATGAATTACTCAAAAATATGACAAGAAGAACTTGCAAAAAAAAAAAAAAAAAAAAAACTTTAAGGAAACTGTTGCTTTTGGAAGAAAATTTGGCTTTTCTAATGAAGTGAAAACTAACTGTGACGAATGTTGAAATGCTTTAAATTTTCGGCAGCTACTTCTAAAAAATGGACAAGCATTCCAGTTGTTGAACTAATTCATTTGACAATAACATACGAGTTGTGTAACCTTTCATGAGTTTTGGTAGAGGCCATTCAGACCTTGAAGCATTCTGCTTGTATATTAATACTGACTCAATATCTAGAAAAAGATGCTGTACACAGATACTTCCAGAGCAACGGGCAACGGACAAACGGTTGGTTGATATTAGAGTCAGCATGAAAAAAGAATATGGAAACAAAGAAAAAATACAGATATTGCTGTATATTTTGATAGCACACGGCTGCCTAGAGTGCATTCTTCCCAGATTGGTATCCCCGTGTCATTGATATTTTTACTGAATATTTCAGAGAATGAGAACTTTAAATCAATTTTTCTCGATGATCAATTTTTGACGATTTTTCTTCTTTCAAAACAATAAGGTTTTTATTGAACAATGAGATAGGAGTTTGAAATGTCTTTTGGGTTATTCTGAATAAAATATTTAACAAAACTACGCATGGAATTATAGATCCAAGTTTTGTAGTTAATATTTAAAAAAATTGTTACAATTGAAATTTGCAAATTTTTAATGATTTTTCTGAGAAATTCCGAATAAAAATTTATAGAGAATTAAGTATTAATACTATTGCAAAGTTATTTGTAGATTATTGTGGTAGTCTTGGCACAAAAAAAAAAAAATGTGAGATAAAAATACTGATAGTTGAAAAATTCTTAGTGAAAGGTTTAATTAAAAACATTAAAATTCAAAAAAACGTTATTATTGAATTCAATTTTTTTTAAATACAGGTATTTTAATTCCAGTGGCATATAATACAATAAATATTTTAGTCATGCTATTAAAAATAAAAAAGGAAAATTTGAGCTTGGTACCGTGTGGCTTTAAATTGAATAATAATAGTAAAAATTTTATTTGGAATTTTTCAACTAAACACGAAAAATAAATTAGATGTATCAAAAATACAATTTAAAAATACTGTTGACTGCTATCTCTTACGTCCATTTGAACTTCGCATTAAGTTATTTGTAAATTTCGGGATACATCGGTAAAAGCCCATAATGTAGTTTCAGTTACCATCTTTTTCGAATTCAGCAGATCAAACGAAATTCCAATCCATGTAATCTTGCATCCAAAATTTCCTCTTATACAACCTCGCAAAAAATATCTCCTCTGCCTCATTTAAGCCAATACAATCCCCTCGTAAGAAAGGGGATAAAATCGATCATTTCTACTCCGAACCAAAATAAAATTCCGGATTAACTTTAAGCGATTTGACAATCCCAATATAGAAACAATGAATCGGTAAAGAAGCAAATTCCGAACAACTTTTTGCAATATGTTTCAGTGGATAAAAGCGGGAGTAACTCTTTCAAAGCGAAACCTCTATGCGCGCGCACTGGGGGGGGGAAGGGGGAGTGAGCAGATAGTTTCGGTTTCTCTGATATGACGTCACTCAAGGAACCGAGTAAGAGTGAGGGAATGACGTTTACAAACAGTGAAAGGACACTGACCTTTCCCGCTTAGGGTTATCGAAATGGAGCGACATATTGACTTCCGCCATTGGATGCGTTGAACTGACCGCTGGACGCTGAGGAAATCTTTTAAGCAGGGAAGGGGTGGTTGAAAGTAATGGTCCAGCGTAACGTTTAATGGACAGTAGGGGTCGATGGATTGCTAAAATTAAAGTAGTAGTGTTAAAATGGATTGTTTTCTGTACGTATCGATGTATCTTTCAAGAGCACGTAAATTTTTTTAAAAAAAAGTTATTAATTTTTTTTTTTTTTTTTTAATTTTAATATATTTTTAAAAAATGCTGTGCTTTAAAAATTTTCTAAAAATGCTATTTTTTTTAAAAATATATATAAGCATTTTATGATATGATTGATTTTTGTTTACCAAATCATATTTTTCAAAACTGCTTATTCTGCGCAATTATACTATCTTATTTAGAGTTATTATACTATTGATTAACAAAAATAATTAGTTAAAGATTATTCTTAAAAAAAGAGAGCTAATTTATTTTTTAAAAACAGTGAAGATTTTTTTTTTTTTTTTTTTTTTTTTTTTTTTTATTTAATTTTTTT
>BMAW01021515.1:137896-160478 GCA_019974015.1 Nephila pilipes | reverse complement strand
TTTTTGTGCTTTTGCCCGAAATCCCTTTTTTTTAAATAAAGACCACCCAATCCCCCCTACCAAAAAAAAAAATGTATAGTAAATATCGCGTCATCTTTAGGTCAAACTAATTTATTTAATTTTTTTTTTCATACAGGGCTTTTCGCGGTCCTAATATATAGGACTGGGATTTTCTATGATCTTACATTTTCTAATAGTAACGAATAAAATTGCAAACAAATATCTGAATAGCTAAAATGGTTAATGATAAGTAAACGCTCAGTGGTTAAAACGAACAACGTAAAAAAGCGTACGAATCAAGTGTAGAAATTTTTACAACACAATCTTCCGAACTATGTATTTTAAACTCAAATCCCATCTAACAATTCATATCTATCCCCTTAACAACAGTGATTAGACACCAAGCTTTCAAAGTTAAGATCTAAAAATATCAGAGTTCTAATTTTACACCTGTGTTTGAGTGCATCAGGCGGAAAAATACAGTTACACTGTAGTAACGGAGTTCAGATGTTTTCACGGACAAGAATGAGTCGTCGGCAAATTTGTATTGTCTAACACAACGATGGGGAACATGTGAACATGTTCGAGTGTGTTCCTGGGCCATCAAGAGTAGTCTTTCCAACTATTTTTGATGAAAGCATCCTTTCCTTTTCATCAAAATATTTGTAAGTTCTCAACAAGATAGGTTATCTGATTATAAAGTAATATTCATGATAATTGCTACGCAATTAGTTCTGCGAGAATTGCCAACACAGGTTCGATTCCCGTTGGCTTGGGTGGTCACGATAGCCTATTGGTCATGGTCGCGGGTTCGAGCCTTGATGCCACTAAAAACCCACCGTGTAGCCGGGGCTGATGCACGTTAAATCTGTAAGGGCACAAAGTCCTCCTGTTCGCGAAGAAGTTAGGAGAGTGAGGTACCAGCTCAGGCGTCGTCCTCGTCACTTGACCGAGGTTCAAAATTACACGAGGTCCGTCGACAATAGCCCTCGTGTTTCTTCTAGTGCGACGTTAATAAAACCAAACCAATCGCGTTGGTTTAGGTAACTGTTCATGAGTAAACTCATCCCTTCGGGGTCGTGATACGAGTAAATGAGTAACAAGTTCATTGGAGAAGGGGGGGGGGGCCCAGCCACTCGGCTTGGTCACTAGCTAGTAATTAGCGCCCCAAGCCCGAAAGCTACAAGAACGAAGATGGACACCGCCTCATGGGAGTTCTTAGGCCCGGGAACACTTTAACTTAATTATCTACAACAACGGATTAAAATAATATCAATGTTTGTTTATAATAGATTTTATATAGGATTTTTGATTGGTTTTTTGAGTTAACTTCACTCTAAATATTGCTAAACGATGGTTTTGGCAATTGGACTGTGGTTAGATGATGAGGATAGCATTTGAGCTGATACTTCCGTACTACACCACTGGAGGACTTTGAAGCTGAACATAACTCAATATGCAGCCAAAAACTGAATGAATGTGATATATAATTATAAAACACACGAAAAATGACGAATATTTTTCAGTATATATAAGTGACCTTTTGAATACAGTCTTATAAAATTATGGATACATTTTACTTTGACCATATTGAATAAAAACTATACTTATTTTCGAGCAATTGTGAGACAATATTGGAAGACAAATATCGATTAAAGCTGTCTTTTTTAAAAAGAAAGGGACCCAAATTTAGAGAGCGTTTTCAAACAGAAAATCCTTTTAATATTTATATGCGACGCTTGATTCGCGATTTTCTCTTCACTAACCTCAGGGACTTTTATCGATTCGAATTGCTCAAAATTACACTTTCTTCTCAACTCAAATGAAACGTGATTAGGTAAATTAGACGAAGATAGAAGTGAAGTGATTTTTAATGGTATCTAAATGATATACAATTAATGGAAAATGAGGGGAGGTAAAGGATAAGGACTTGCGGTGAGAGAATTGTTATTCAGATTGAAATTCTCCTGTTAGTTTTGTGGATTGAAGAGAGTTCTACTCAAAATATTAAGCTACGTAGTTAGTGTGAAGAGAGTTTTGAAATTAAGATCGGAGATCGGGTGAGCTGGTAAGAGAGACTTCTTATTTAAATTATAAATTAAGGTTGATAGTTAGGTTGAAATTCTTGAGAGAGCGACATTAGATATCCTATAGTGTTAATAAGTAAAGAATCTGCTTCGTTCTTGCGTGTCTTCAGTTGGAGTTTAGTAGTCTTTGATTAATATATTAGATTGAGATAGGCCACAAGAGCCGAATAATGTCGGACACCCGTCACAAATATAACTCCATAGATTAGCCCTCCGTGTCCATAGATAATGCAGAGCATACATTAGATAGTCTGAAAGGCCTGAATGACAACAGATCAGTGCCTTAAGGCTATAGAGAACTTCATTAGGGGATAAACAGATATGCAAAGCAATTTCTAGGCTAAAAAAGTTTAAAATGGTTGGACAGATATAAATATGCTCTCTGGGGTGGATAGAGTATCTACATTTGATATAGGCTCTTGTGTTTTCAGGGTAAACTTTTATACTCTTGTAGTGATTTGTTTTGAGTCTTACTATTGTGGATGTTACAGACCTAGATAAGTTAAGGTCTACTATATTTAGGGGTGTTTTCAGAGGTTGACTGAAAAGTCTGTACTTAGCCACTGCGTTTGAATCAGATGTGACCGTAGAAGAAAATGATTTTTTTCCTAGAAGAATTATGAAAACTTTTCTGAAAACTACTTGTGAAAGATTTCGATTCGAATTTGGTGTATAATTCATTTGTGCATTTTCGGAATCATCTCAGCAATAATGGGAGATCTTAAGTGATTTTTAAATAAGTAAAAGGCTTATTAATAAACGTTTAAGTAATTTTGAAAAAGTGAAACTTATTGTGTTAATAATTTTGCAATAATTTTTATAATTTACCGTCAATAACTTTCAAATTGCTACTATGATTTAAACTGTTCAAAAATCCATACAGTTTTGGATCTTAGTGCATTAATGAACATAAACTTTGAAAAAAAATTACTGAAGGCAGCAAAATTTTAAAATCATTCTGTTCAGTTGTTACAACACGTACTCATCGAAACACAAATATGAAACTTCAGAATTCTAAGTGGGAAGGAAAATCCATTCTGTGAGCTAGGACCAAATACTTCTTTAAAACTGAAATTAGAGTAAAATAAAACGCTGTGCTCTCCCAATTTATTTTAAGTTGTGTAAACTAGAAATTATTCAATATCGAAACTTTTTTTTACCGTAAAAGAGCTCGGAATACATTCACTAATTAAAAAAAAAAATGCCTAAAAGGAAGCAATTTAAATTACAAAAATTGTCATGACTAATAGATAAAAAAAAAAGCATCTGTTTTAATTATTCTTCAAAATGAAATGAAACGGAACAAACCGCATTTCAGAAATAGGAAACAAAGTACATTGAAATCCTTCAAAATGCACATAATGAAAAATTAAACGTCGGGACTTGTCCTGTTGAATTATATGATAAATTATAATTGATGATCTAATTCCATATGACGGCCTCGCTTCGCAACTAAGGTTCTGAGCAATTGTGACGCATCATGTAATCAATTTAAAAAATAGAAAATAATAAAAACAAAAATAAAAATTAAAAATAGTAAGTCAAGCAAATCTTTAAAGCATATCTATTGTATCTAAGAACTATCCATATCAAAACCTTTTTACGAATGTGGAAGGGTTACTAACTCGTGCCCTCATCGAAAAATTATGACTGAAATTTCTACTTATATCATTTAATAGTAAAACTGGATCCGACTCAGGAATAAACATTTGTAAACTGAGTTCGAGTTATATATCAGTTCTCAGACGATCACTTAACACTTTCTCGCACCAACATCGAGGGAAAAATCAAACTCGCTTATCTTCTTCCTGTAGGTTATCTCGTTAATACCTTCAGTGTCTCTACAGTTCTGAATTTCCTATCCACTGCACATCTTTATATAGCAATACTGATTTACATAAATCACACTTATTTCTTAAAGAGAGGTTCACAAATCAATTCACGAAATAACGAGGACGACACTTGAGCGGGCACTTTCCTCTTTAAAATTCCACGCCATGCCAACCAGAGGACTTGGAGCCTCGACAAATTTCCCGTGCATCAATACCGCTACACGGTAGCGTCACGGTTTGAACGCATGACTCGATGGAACAATGCCAACCATGAGCTCGCGGCCCTCCCTAACCAATCAGCTACTCCGGATGGAATAATGAGGTATGTTGAACGTTAAATGGAACTGGACCTCGGAATCATCACGTGGTATGGTATGACAGTTTGGTAAAGAAGGTATTAGCTTAGGTTAGATATCGATCTCATCATTTTGACAGTGACTCAAAATTACGAGGTCCGTTGCCAGCAATCCTAGCGCCGCTCTTTTGTGGTGTTAATTCAACGTTTTATTTTTTACCCCAAGTAATTTAACGTTCTTAAAAGAGCAATTTTCTCATTTCGCGTATTTCAAAAATAAAATTATATTTTGAAGTTTCTTGTAAGTTAAAAATATTTATATGCATTTCTGTATCAGTAGTGGGTTCGAGCATTGACATCACAAAAGACCCACTATGTAGCGGGGCTGAGGAACATTAAATCTGGTCGAAGTCCCACATCCTGCCGTTAGCGTGGTGTTGTAACATCCGATTACCTCGGATGTTATCTTGTGCCATCACTAATATCTAATATTAAACAATACGACACCAATAATTACAGAACCACCAAAACAGCTTTCAACATTTATTAATATATATCCACTAAGACAATACTAATATAGCTCTCCAGGTTAAGTTTATTATCACTTTAATTCAACCCACCAATAATAATCTAACAACTTCTTACCAACTGCAAGACTGAATCTGGAACAACTGTTGAAAACACTAGAACAATTCTCAATCCGAGTGTTTTACACTCGGACCTCAACTCTAATCCTTAAGTCAGCTTTCCAATACTATAGCATTTAGATTCCACCTCCTCCCGTTGCAACGCCTCTCTGATCCTCCTTCTCCTCTCTTTCTCTACTCCTTCAGATGGAGTTTATATACTTCTTAATTTAACCGCTTCACTTCATTCCTAACTGCTTTGCATATTACATTCTTCATCACGTTTCATTTTTGGTTGGGCAAAGGTTGTTTAGCGAAAGCAATCAATCTCAATTTGAAAGTCCCCAAGGTTAGTGAAGAGAAACCGCGAATAGCCCAATGTCACAGTGTGGCAGTTTGGAGATGGAGGTGCCAGCTCAGTTGCCGTCCTCATCACTTGGCCGAGGTTCAAAATTACGAAGTCCGTCGGCAGTTACCATCTTGTTGCTTTTTAGAGGACGTTAATAAAGCAATTACAATCGCATGCATTTCTGTTTGATGACAAATTAAAATCTGTATTCTGGCATAACTTAATGTATCTCATTTATATATATATATATATATATATATCAAAAGATATGATTCTCCTGGACTCGTAGAGAAAATAATTTTCTTCCTTAAACTTTTTATTACGTACGTTTGCAAGAAACAACTATTTCAGAAATTTTTCAGTAAATACATTTCATGTTTTATGTAATAAATTAGATGATTTTAGACATCTTTTTTGTGTCCCATTCTGCGAATTTAATTATTAGACGGGAAACAGCCTTTTAAAAAACTTTCTTGAGTGCTTGGAATTCTTATTTTATTTCTTTGGGTATCTTATTATATTTTATAATCCATTAGATTTGAGTCTTAGTCTATATGACTCATTGTAAAAGTACTAGTAATCTAGTAACTCAGTTATTTTTAATTAATTCTTTTAAAAAATTATATTTACTATGATATGAATTCCATAATTGCAAAAATGTTTGTCATCGGTTGTTGATGCAGTTCTGTAATTATATTTTTATAATCTGTTATCACACACTTTAAATAAATAAATAAATATCATGCATATCACAAATATTTATTAAGGAAAAGGTCAATTTCAGGAGGGTGTGTGTCTTTCTTTTTATTGGTAAATATTTCCACGAAACGAACAAAAAAGCTTACTGGCGATATAACCATTGAATAATAATAATAAATTTAAAAAAAAAAATTACAGCTATAATTGAAATAATCGCAATAAAAAATAAAATGTTCCCAAATAATCGACCTACTCTAGAGTTCATCTACCGCTTTCCATTCACTGCTTTCACTGTCAAACCTTCAGTCAATAACCTTCCTTCAACCCAGTGAGAGAAACTGAAATTAGGAGAAGCAGGAAAGCAGAGGGCATTCCTTCCAAATCCATTAGTTTCTCTGCAGTGATGACTCTACAGATGTTTTCCCGTAGAGGCACTTGTCTCTTAGTCAGCATAAAAATTTGGTGCATATTATCGTGTGTGGCGCGACACAGATTTTTCGATTTTTTCGAAGATTTGTTTTTATGTCCGTTTTTATTCACATATGTGTTAATAGTTGTGTCCTCAACGCATTCTGTTTATATTATTTTTTTATTAGCATTACTTTATAGAGCTATGTTTTGGGTTAGTGATAACAGAAATTGAGATTTTGAACCATTCATGATTAAAGAGAAGGATTTCCGAAATTATATACATCATATTTTTGTAGAGAAATTATACACAATCTTGTACAAAAGAATTTTACAGTTGTAATATTTTTCTCATGATTGTCTAATCTGTGAAATTTGTATTGTTAAGTTTTTTTTAATAAATTAAATTCTTTTTTAAAACCTTCATAATAATATTAAAAAGGGGATAATAAAATATTTAAAAAAGCAGATAAAAAGTTTTTTCCAGATCTAATAGCTCATATTATATTATTAGATTATGCAGATTAGAATTAGCACTATTAATTATAATTCAAAAAAAGTTGCTTGGATTAGGTTGCTTGGTTTAAAAATTTTTTGAAGACATTCTTCAGGTTTTGTAAAAATTGAAATAGATTGTTTTATATGTATAGTGTTAAAATTAATTCCTTTATTGCTGAATGCAATTTTTGTTTTACTTTTCTTATTTTAACATTTAAACTTTATATATATATATATATTAGAGGTAAAGGGTATTATGTGAATTTTTTTAAAGTTTTAAAAAAAGTACATAAAGAGAAACTAAAATAGAACCCTTTAAAAGGACACAGTATCCTAAAAATCATCAAAATATCAAACAAAAAAATTAATTTTATTAATTGTATATCTTTTCTAAATATGTGTGCAAAATTTCATAGCTTGCATTATCAAGCGAAGAAGATAAACTTCAAAATATGAAAAAGTACAAAACCTAAGCACGAAAAAACTATAAGCATATGGGAGAAAACCGTAACAGAAAATGAAATGTGGTATTTATAATTCTGAATACGGCTTATGACATATTAGCAGACTGTTTTACAGGCTCAACATTCCCTACAGAAAAGTTCTATATAAAAATACAGAAATTCTACAAGGTAAAAAAAATACAAAATGTAAAAAAGACCACATTGCTATATGAGAAACCAAATAAAATAAAAAATATAGAAATACCCTAACATTAACCGAAGAAAACAATGAAAGAACTTTTTCCAAAAATTAATCAATCAGATTAAAAAAGATTATGAAACTTACATGAGACAAATGCCTTGCAACTATAAACTACATATTTAACACTAACATAACATACTCACTGATATATATATATATATTGATCAAAAAAAGAAGAAGAAGCTGAATGCACAATTTGGAAGATTCTATGCTTGATTCCAGTTTATGTCAGTGTCTCAGTACTACGTTAAATTTTACCATAAAACTAAAGTATAGATCCCTGTCAAGCATTTATCTGGTGTCTATTGCACAAAATACTCTATAAAATCTCACCAATAAGCTACACATTTCAATAAAATTTAACATTTACGGAAACAAAATTTACAAGGATATTATAAACCATAGGTGGACATTGTACGCATAAATATGTAAATATGAAAATGTAATATATGTAGGTATGAATATGTAAATAAAATATATGTATGAAATATGGTAAGCTAAAACTATTCAATGTCCCAAAGTAATTATTTCATTTCTTTTTAAAAATTTATTAGTAAACTTAAGCTGCTCAATGTGTCCAAAATTAATTATTTTATTTCATGTCTTGAGAATTAAGAAACTTAATAATGATATTCGAAAACGCAAAAACTATCGTACTGATTCTATCAAACAAATTTGTAATTAAAATCATTAAAAGTTAGACGTGTGCTTGTGGATAATTTACGAATATTTTCCATCTTTGCAGTTACATGGATTTTGAAAGTTTGTTGGTGACTTGCTAGGGTAGTGCGCTCAAATTCAGTTAAATGCAAATAAGTTACAACAGATCCATGCTTATTTTGAATAAATTTAATGTTGAATACAATCATTCACAACAATACGTGGTTTACTTATTGAGATTAGTCTCAGATGCTTAAGGATATTTTTGTTCCGTAATCTCTTTCCAAAATTCAATGGTTGAGCCACCATTTCGTTTTGGGAAAAATATCTTGGGGCAAAATTCACAAAATAGTATCATTTTAGGGGGAAATAAAGTGTAATCTGGGAAAACTTTACAATTTCTATATGGCAACACTGAAAATAAACGGCTCTTTCAAATATTCTTTTCTGATATGAAGAATACAAAAACAGTGCAGCGCCGCTCCTGTGTTATAGACATTATAAGAAGTGATTTTTATGAGTGGAAAAATGGGTATCTCCTAATATTAAAAATATGTTTTTAGTTTGTTTATAAAGAAAGGTTACAAAGGAAAGCATTGATTCGCTCTAATTAATCGAAACTGAATTAATTTAAGCAAACAACTAAAAAATAGTTCTTAATTCAGAATCACAAGGAAATTGAAATGAACTCCCAATGGTGAACTGTTGAGGAAAAAATAGGCGAACTGGTGAAAGTTGAATGTTGAACGTATGAAATGGAATAAACATGGTTCCTGAAATAAACGTTCATTTGGAATTCCAGCGACATTCTCGCCTCATTTTCACTTTAACCTACTACCGGAGGCAGAGATGAAGACTAATCACTAATCACTCACCTGAGAAGTCACGAGTTTAGGAAAGGCATTGCTTCATTGTTGCTCATTCGTGTAGCAAATCCAGACGAAACTGGAAAGAAAAGGAGACAGAGTTTTTTTTTAAAAAAAAAAAAAGTTTTGTCACAAAATACAAGCAACTGTTAAAAAAATTCTACATTACATTTTTCTGCTTATCCAGTTATTAATAATATTTATTACTCCCATTTAAGAATGAATATTTAACTAAATACAGTTTAGGAAAGTGTCTTTGTGCTTAGTTTTACCTGGAGCAACGATCTTTTTAAGTAAATTCAGCTTAAGCTAATAAGCGTCACATTAGAGTTGAGTTACATGTAATGCATTTGGAGAACAGAACGTTACCATTTGAAATCACGATTTTTGGTGAGCTCTGTTACCTTGTGTACAGAGCGATGACCTTGTAGTTGGGAGTATGAATTTCGATTTCTCTGAAGACCCTCATATGATACAAAGGGAGTTTCAGACGTTAAGGCTGTCTTCGAAAGAATAAGAACATATTTTGGGGCGGGTTTTCTTTTCAGTTAGAAATATGCTCCAACATTAATATAACATTCTAAATTTACTATCCTACAGAGCATTAATTCCTAGATAGGGTACGCGAAAAGAAAACGGTAATTGCAGTGACTCAACTGAAAAAAAAAAGAATTAAAGAATTTTGAAATATTAAAAGGAATTTAATTATTTTTGAATAATCGCTTTTAAACACCACACTGAGAATCAACGCGAGGGTTATTGACTACGGACCTCGTAATTGTGAACCGCGGTCTAGTGATGAGGATGTCAACTGCACAAGCCCTCCCTCTCCAAACTTTCCCACCACACCAATGGAAGGACTTGGATCCTCTACAGATTTAACATGCAACAGTTAGCCATAATGCAGGTTTTTAGTGTCACCTAAACTCGAACCCAGGACTCGATGGAAACAACGCCAGCCGCGAGTTCGCGACCATTGACCATTAGGCTACCGCGGCATTTTTTTTTTACCAGGCAGTGGTTTTTACTAATATTGTAAGTTGTGATATTGACCTCCCTATTAATAAAATTTTCGGGGAAAAAGGGGTTGTATCCATACGACATACGACTTACCTCCACTCGCCACTCATATCCCTTCATAAGAAATACAGAAGCAAATTTTAACAGACTTCGGATTTGAGATTATATTTATCCTTTTTTTAACCTATTTTTTCAAAACTTTGTAATTCTATACAGAACCAAAAATATCCCATTATTATTTTCTCCCCCCCCATATAATTGTGTTAATTAGTTTGTTTACTACAAAAAAATAAATAATGAAAAAAGAAAAGTTAATTTAATTCCACAGACACATTTTTTGGAGAAGCTTTCGGAATCTGTAACGGGTGAAACAAATAAAGGGGGATGCTTGGAGGATTCAATGTTGTGGTTACGCGGAAGTCAGCCTCCTGGAGGTACACTGAAATTTAACGACCCAAAAAAGTTCGGAACTGCAGCTACAGAGAACATTATGCTTTATACCACTCGTTTCTTTCTGAATCAGTTCATTTTTCTCTGGCGTGAAATGCCTCCCATACTTTGTCATCAATACTGTAGTGCTATATGGGCTTAAGTTCCACAAATTAAAGCAAGAAATTGCGTACTTGAGGAATATTTCTAAATTTTTAAGACGCTGTATAATAAAGAATGTGTATGTAATAACATCACTAATTTAAATGAAAATTGGGGCATTTTTCTGTTTTAAAACGTGCCCTGAGTTTGGTTCTGGTTCTTCGACATTTGGCGAAGGGAGCCTTAAACTCAAATTGACCCTGAAAGCCTCTTGTGGCGAGTTGTGAAAACTAGAAGGAGATAGCATTTGGGATGACATCCTAGTCATTTGGATGCGGTTCAAAATTTAGAGGTTTGATTATGATGGCCATTGTGTCATTCTAAAGTGAAGTTGAGTCACTGAATAAAATCAAATGAAAGTGAGGCATCATTGAGACTAATTTGAAATAAAATCACTCTAGAGTTAATCAAGGACTATTGGTAAAATCATTCTAGAGTTTAGACCACGCAATTTAAAATCTTTTCTCTACACGATGAAATATTAGTGAAATCGAATTGTTACGACCAGGGAGCACGTGCTTCGCTTAATCTTTCCCTCCTTAATCAATGATTAAATAGTATATAATGAATAATGAAGTAGGAACTCAATTGTGTGTGGGGAGATTTATTCCAATCTTAGAATAAACCAAAACACTATAAGATAATTCTCAAGTCTAACTTCATCGCTTAAACTTCCTATATAGTCCCTCTCTCTCTCTCTCTATCACAACTCCCACAATTAAACTCACTGCTTTTCATAAATGCATTGCATCGATCCTATTCACTACCACAGGCGTAACTAGAGTTTTAAGCGCCCTCTTCTGTTTCCTAAAATGCAACGAGGAAGGGAAAGAAATTTTTTAAAAAATACATTTAAAATAATGGTATTTTAAGAAAAATAAATCATATTTTTTTTTTATTTTAAATAATTTAAAATATTTTAATTTTAAAAGCATTTTTACGCGTATATTTTCAAGGTTGAGTTAAACTTACTCAACTTACCGTCGTAATAATGACACAAATGTGTGTACTAGGTGGGAGTCCAGCATGTTAGACTAGTGGAGGTAATAAATTATTGTCTGTTGGGAACATAGCACTAATACGTCCTTCCAAATTAGAAAGAGACACAAATTAATAAAAAATGAAGGGCGATAGAGAATAAGGATTTGCGGTGAGAGAATTGTTATTCACATCGAAATTCTTCTGTTAGTTTTGTGGAATGAAGAGAGATCTACTTAAAGTATTAAGGTACGTAGTTACTGTGAAGACAGTTTCGAAATTAAGAACGGGAGAACTGGTAAAAGAGATTTCTTATTTATATTATAAATTAAGATTGAGAGTTAGGTTGAGATTCTATAGAGAGCGACATTAGATATTCTACAAAAATAATAAATAAACTGTTTTGTTTTTGCGTGTCTTCAATTGTTTAGTAGGTTTTATTACGATATTAGATTGAGATATAGCACAAGAGCCGAGTAATGACGGGCAAATGTCACAAATATATATACATACTGATGAAGTTAGTATGTCAATGTTTTTTGTTTACTTTTTTAGTGCATTTAGAATGGAAAACTTTTCATTCTAAAATTTCGTAACATCAAATTGGCACCCCTGAATGCTGCGCCGAGGCTGCATGTCCTCCCTGGCCCCCTCTCTAGCTACACCCCTGTCTATATAATATTTTTATTTAATTTACATAAGTCATTTACCAGAAGATATTCTCAATATAATTAACGTCATATAAAAGCCTCCAAGTGGTAGTTGAAAGGATATACGAGTGAGAGAGAATCTCGTTATAGTGTCCTCGACCAATCATAGAATTCGTTATCATGATCACTAGACTACCACGGCTTTCCTGAACTTGTATTTCACTTTCGAAACCCCTCTTCTCCCCAAAAAAATCCCCCCCCTTACATGAAAATTTTGCGCGCGAAGTGTCTCTGTCCCCATTTTTTCGTCCGACGATCTAATTTACTTTGTAAAATACATAATACTATATATGTAGCTACAAACTTAATCTCGTATTTAAAACATAGTACTATATTTCTAGAGCCCCAGTATAAGTACAGTAACTTTTTAGAGTCAGTTTTTTGCACAGATTTCCGCGTCGTGATAAAATTTTTAAATACAGACAACATTCATTAGATTCCTTAAGACTTATTTTGTTTTAAAATAAAAAGCTCAAGGATAAAAAAAAAAAAAAAACTTCGTGGGCAATAACCTGTATAACAAATTAATGATAACTAAGGATTTTGAATTAAAATGTTTTGCAGATAACTAGTATGTTTTTGTTAATGTTTTCTTGCAGACGACCGAAATAAAAGGTAAATGTTCTTTTGTATTTGTATTAGAAAACACATTTTCAGACACATAAAATGAAAAATATATAGGATTTTCTGTAGAGCATGATATTCATTCAATTAATTTTTATTTTGAATTTCTCAATTTTACTATACAGCTTAGAAAAAGCATATTTTGTGTTCAAATGTTTTCAAACCTAGTTTTAAAAAAAAAACTCCTCAAAATTTTTAAATTTTTTTTGTCTAGTCTGAATATCCATTGAATGACAAATTTAAAAAAAAAAAAAAAAATTATAGGAACTAAAGTTCTGTTTTATTTATCAGAAAATATTCTGTTTCAGTTATTACATTTTGTAAAATTATAGTTCTTTGTAGTATTTTAGTTTACTCATTTATTATTATGAGAAATATTGTAAGCCTTTCCCCTACACCCCTCAAAGAAAGTTGTTGAAACTCAAACGGAAAATAGTCATTACAATGTGTAGGTTTCAATGCTCTCTTATAAAACAAGTAAATTATTATTGGAATTTTCCAGTATAAGAATAAAATATATATTATTATTTTCAGAAGCCTTCAATTTTCTTTATGAATAAAGAAGCCTATTATACGTATTTTCTTAATTTTACATAGTATTAAAAAACTAATTTTTAGATTTCATGCATTGATAAGCTTTTGTCTTATGACTACCTTAAGGATATTTAAAGCATACAAAAAGAGGGGAATTTTGAAAGAAAAATAATCTGAATAATTCCTCCGTAAGTAACCAAATTCAGAAAACCAACGAATCGAAAATTCAACTTGTTTCAGCTATTAATAAATGCGTAAAACAAAATTGAACTTGCCTATTTGTTAAATATTTTGGCAAGCGAAGCTCAAGAAATAATAAAGAAAAGCCCATTTTACTAATCACAGAAATGTTCTTTTGGATTTCTTGGAAAATTTTTAAAGTTCTTCAAGAAGTGTGTCTGAAATTCACTTTAAGTATGCTGTGTATATAAAACAACATGCCATGACGTTGGCAAAAAGTAGTTTTATTGGAGAAAATTAACTTGCATGGGTGCATAATTTTCCCCCAAAAAGAGTTTCACATACGTTGCCTTTCATCCACAGCAGAACTTACCAGCAACGAGCAGGAAGAGTACTCCTGTAGAAGTTACAAAAATATATATGTGGACAAAATTTGCGGAACACGAATACATTACGTAATCGTAGAATAGTAGTCGTTACTGTTTCTGTTGTCGTTTTTCTTTCACATAACGAAGTCACTTTCTAAATACGCTTTCAGACTATTAGAGATTCCCTCCAGTGGTAGAACCGTCAGCAAGGGAGAGTGTACGTTCATCGAACCCTCTAACGACCTCATTCGAAGATCTTTTTGTTTTATTTTCTACCCAAACGGCCAGAAAATGCTAACCTGACGTGCTAAGGAAAAAGATTAAGCGAACAACTCGCTACCTGCCACTCTCGATCACAAGACAATACAGCGAACGGATTTTAATTGAGAGAACATTATTTTTAACTCGACTATAAATAGAATGGATGTCTTGAATCGAAAGTTGGTTGAACTCAACGCGGAAATTTGTTAAGACTTCTTTTCGAAAGTATTCTTGTGGAAGTTTTTAAAAGGAAAGCAGCTCAATGGTCAGAAGTAGGTCGGTCAGTGCATTTTTTTTAAAAGTATATGTCGTCTCTTAGTACTTTAGTGAAACTTGTTTACCAGATTGGGTATACTAAGCAAGAATCGATAAAACCACGTGGTGGAATGATAAAAAAAAATGAATAGATTCAAACAGTCCGCCATGGAGCATTTCCCGAAAAAAAGACACAAACTGCATAGAAGCATGTGTCAGATGGCAGCAATTGGCGCGTTTCCACGTTAAGTCATTAGTATGAGGATGAAGTCCATTTTTACTGCCTTTCACTCCTTGCGATGTACTTTAAAGAACTATTTTAAAAGAATGATGTAAAATGCGAACTTCCAGAAAAGAAAAGACATTCGAATCACGCAGATGGGGTAAGTTTTGAAAGTAGACAATTGGACAGACTGGCGTCTCGTGCTTAGACTATTATAAAAGACATGTAGATTGGTTAATGCCTATTTGTTGTCTGTGAAGGCGTGTCGAAGAGTTTATATTGAAGAAAATACTTTCATTGCTTCTATCAATATTGAAAAAAGAAACTTATTTTAATAAAATGACAAACAACTTAAATTTTCACACATTGCATTGGTACATTTTCATACTCAATAATAGGAAAAGTTGAAAAATTCCCGCAAATGCTTGATATAAAGTAATTTTATTGTATTTCTTCGATATCAAAACAGCGTCTCCCTAAACCTGAGCCTATGAGAATTAATTTGTAGATCGTGACAAAAAGGAAACTGTCAAGGCACAATATTACAAGTGGAAAAATCAAAAGTAAATATATTGATAGTTTATTTACATCGAGCTAAGAAGCATCACGAGAGATATTGGTGAAGGTCGTATTAAAAATAAATGTTTATAAAATCATTTCTTTTCTGAACAACACGAATGCGAGTTTGTGGAGGAAAACATACAATGAATTTTAGTATCTTATATGAAATTAAAGATTCGAAAGTGTAAATTAATATTATAATTATAGTTAAGAGATTAACGTCATTTCTTAGTTAAAGAGATTTACACATATTGACCATGTAATTTATAGCCATTTTGATATGGATAACACCTAAATTGTCATATATGTTAAGTTCCCTGCTTCACTACATGAGGATTCTGTGAACCCACTATTTTTAGTCTTTTGATTACTTAGCAGAACTTTATCAACTGGTTCAATTGAGAACCTGATTGAAAAAACTTTTTTCAGAAGTGGCGCTTAAGTAATCTACTAGTATACAAATGTTCATTATGTACGTTTACTTTTTTGGCCTCATTAAAAATAATTACTCATCAGTATTTTCCTGAATTAACCTATCTGAACACTCATTTCCGTTACAAGCAATGGTTGAAGAGCTGATAATTGATTGATTGATTGGTTTGGTTTTATTAACGTCACTTTAGAAGCAACAAGAGGGCTATTGGTGACGGACCTCATAATTTTGACCTCGGTCAAGTGATGAGGATGACACCTGAGCTGGTATCCCCTTCTCCTAACTTCCACACCCCGCCAAGGGAGGACTTTGAGACTCAAAATATTTAACTTGCATCAACCCCGTCTACACAGCGCATCTTAATGAACTGGTAAGCAACGCTAATAGCTTTGAAACGAATAAATCGTTCAAAGTTTTTCTATTAGAATTTCAAACAAAGACACCCTTAAATGATAAATTTAAATGGAACGATGCTTTAGGGGGAGGAATACATGGAAATCTCTTTCGAAATAATGCATTTTAGCAGCAAATAATCAACGATGAATAGTTAGCAACTTCCCTTTTAAAGTCAAAAATAAAATCGAGTTGTATTTATATCGAAATACTTTTGTTATCGCAAGATATTTAAGGCTTATTCTGTATGAAAGTCCATCTTTGGGGATTTATGATTTATGCGTTGAACAAGAAATTGAAAAGCGGGCATGAAAAGCATACAATTTTCCTAGAATTAACAAGTTAATATTTTTCCGTTTTTTTTTTTTTTTTTAAAACTGTTTACGGTTTTCCACTTAATTTCCAGCAACAGTCAATAGTGTAGCTCTAACTCCTAAGTTAATCAAATTATATATGCTTTTTTTTAAAAAAAAATTGCTGTCGAATATAATCATTTTATGATGTCCTATAGTATAGTTCCAATGAGTTCTTTTGAACTGATCTTTGAAGAGCGAAAAGGACTGTCCCTAGGCGGTAGGCGATTGCCGCAAAATTTAGCTGTGGCAAAACCGCCTGAACTAGATTGCAAAAAATAATAAACTCAAACTCCAAAATATGTATAAATTATTTGAATTTAAAAAGTAAATGAGTAGTAAAATGAAGTGCGTCAGTTGCCTGGCTTTCGGGCGTTCCTATATTTTGAGATGCACCACAGACCGAATTTAACAAGCTTATTCAAATGTAACAGGAATAGACATATTTCCGGATATTTCTAGAGAAAAAAATTTCGAGAGAGAGAGAGAGAGATTATTTTAATTAAGGTTTAGACTTCGTACATTATTATGCTAGTTTTCGTTTATTGTTTTGAATGTATATTTATAAATAAATTATCTCTGAAAATAGTTTTAGTTTGTAAATTCGTCATTTCTATGTCGTTAAAAATGTAAATTTTGTTTTTTAACAAAACAACTTTCCATAAATCTGTTTTAGTATTACTGTCTTAATTCAAATATAGGTCATTTTTCGGGTTTACATGGATCTTTCTTAATTGTTTTCTTTTTTTAAAAAAAAATTTTAAGAGTTTTTTTTTTCGAAGCTTGGGGGTGGCATTTTTTGGGTTTGCCTACAGGGGCGGCAAAACCACTAGAACCGGTGCTGCAATGAGAGCAAATCCTATGGCGCACTAATTGCATAATGAATAGCGGTTTGACAGTAAGTGATCTGAAACATTTAAATAACTCATTGATTTTAATTACAAAGGCAAAATCCTGCAGTAGAAGGAATATTTGATTGTTTAGAAGTTGTGATTCAGATTAAGAACATTGCGTTTCCTATAAAACTTTTTAATGAAAATTTGTGATAATCAAATTGAGGAATTATATAAATTTGATATATAAATTTCTAAAAATAATAGGAAAATTATCGTGAAAGGCAATTTCGTTCAATAGAAATAATCTTCTAAACTTTTTTTTCACGATTCTCTTGCAGCACGACATGGTTAATGAATACCGAACCGAAATGATTGCAAATGTTAGTTTTACAAAGCCCAGAAAGACTAACTGTTATGCATACCATTCATCAAATGTCACAATCAATTAAGTGCCAAACACTACATGCAGTTATCAGAATTCACGCAGTCAAAATCGTCTAGGTCCAATTGAGAATCACTACTGTGATAATTTTCAACATTTTCATTCCACAAATCCCCATTACACTTAATGAAAAGTTTTCTTCTTATTTCTTCATCACAATTTCCGCAGTCTTCAGTTAATATTTTATTATAGATAATATACCATTACCTCATTGTTTAAAACTATTTTTATGAATTTAGAGCTCAACTTCGAACCAAAAAAAAATGTAACACTAAAATGTATCAACAGAACCTGCACGTTATAAAAAAAAAACGGTACGAGAGATATTCATTGACATATGTAATGTATGTAATTTAAATCTGAAGCCGAAATTCTAGCCAACTACAAAAGTAAGACTCAAATAAAAGAATAGAAATGATGATGAACGCTCTCTATTTTGTATCATGAAGAAAGGGGGGGAGGGAATACCAACTGTTGTACTTTTTGCAACAACGCGCGTCACGGAAAGTTAATTTAAGCGTAAACAGCTGCATACGTTTAAAACGAATACATTAAAAACTATAAATAGTTACATGAGTAAAGAATAAATGCATTGTAATATTATGTTTTCTATTCGCTGCATTGAAAATCGATATTCCATTATCTTCCCCTTCGTCTTCTAAATGTGACGCAATAATTTTTTTTCCCTCTCTTTTCTCTCTTTCTTATTCAAAGGACGATTTGATAGATTGATAAGATTTTCTTTGTTAATCCATCAAAGTCCTTCACAATACTGTTCCCACTGAATTCTGAATTTGATACATATTTTTTTATGTTAATAAATTCCGAGTTGCGAGCTGCATCACATACAAACCTTATAAAAAAGAATTGTGTTTGATTTGTTTTGAACTAACGTCATTTTAGAATTATAAAATGAGACAAGCTTCGAAATTTTAAACCATGCCCAAATGATGAGTACTAACGTCGCACTAAAACAATACAGCGGTCTACTGGAAATGGATTTCGAAATTTAAAATCACGATTCAAATTATAAGAATAACATTTGCAACTCTCCCAGCTTTTATACAAAATCATGTGAGAGGTTTTTAGCCTAGATGAGTTTAAAATGCAGTGATTTTCATCATACCACTCAACGATATTCAGCAAAAGTGAGTCTCAAACTCACAGTCCATTAGCCATAAGACCTTTATCTACCAACATGGCTATTATCGTCTCTTATACAGAGGTAGTTTCATACAAATATTATTTTACTATACTATGAATTATTCTCTGCTTTTTAAATTTATTTATGTACGTGGAAAAGAGTCAATTACAAACGGTATCACTTAAATATCTATTGATCTCATAAAAAATGCAATAAAGAAGAAACGAAACATTATAAGAGATAAGGTCCTCACTCAGTGTGTGCTAACATAGTTAAACATACGTTTTTAATCTTGTAACATAATTGTACAAGAGTCACCCCACAGCCACATAAATAATGGAATGCGCGATTTTCGCTGAGAGCAATTGGTCAGATCTTCCAAGAAAATATAAATCTAAATTGCTATGTTTATATTTTGATGCTCCAATATCCTGATTTTTGCGTCGATTCTGAAACACATGCTTTCGAGAAAATTCGATTTCTTTCCTTATCGAAATAGCCATCCCGCTGTAACGGCCAGCAGAATACACGTTCCGCACCCTAAAGGTACACTCGTGTCCTTGTTTTGTTGATTCTTGACTTCAAGTAAAAGCATCCAGGGTACGGAAGTGAATTAGGAAGTAAAGACACGCGCTGTTCTGATGGCAAGAAATCACTTTCTTAATGGAACAGACAGAGGAAGTCGACAGTTATTGGCTTTTCATCTCTGTTTTTAAAAAGCACAATGACAAGGATTTACATTGATCCCACTTTTTAACGATCTTATTGATAACAACGCATTAGTTATTTTTTTTTTCAAATCCTATTCAAAATAACATTAGTTTAATCATTAAATTTGTAAGAGATTTTCTCTTTTTACAACGATTATACTGCCTTGGTTTCAATTTTGTGTAAAAGAATCTGTAACGTTTTAATTTCTGAATAAGGTAAATGGAGCCATCACACACGGTATTCTACTTCAAATATCCCGTTACGTATATTATGCAATTACAACATACGAAGTGGGAGATTCCCGTAGTTACATATTAATCCCAAAATTATCAAATGGTGGTTGGTTTACTTCTCAAAGGACATAAGCAACCTTAATGACATAAGATGTGGCGCAAAATTATTTCCTTAAAAATTCCCTCTTAGAAACAGTTGTTGAAATACTTATACGACTATTTCATAGAAAAAAAGGATATAGCTATAAAAGTTCTTTTGTTGTGTTCTTTTCTCAAATCTAATGATTAATTAATCGTACTACAGCTACACAATAGTCCGCTGGCGACAGATCTTGTAATTCTGAACCACAGTCAAAATGATAAGGCTCTAGTACCTCGCTTTGCTAACTTTCTCCCAATTGATGATTTTAACTCAGTTGCATCTAACATATAACTTTCATGATGGTGAATAGGAGAAATTAATATAGAACCCGCTGTACATATCCGTCGGTTTCTATACCAAATTTGTTACAATGGTCATTGTAAAAGGTCCATTTACAATGAGACATTAAAAGGAGATAGCGAGGAATAAACAGCCTTTTTTCATTGATGTATTTCAGTAAACAACTTTTTTTTCCTAATAACAAAATTAGATATATGGAAGTAATAAATTAGGTACATGGAAGTGATTTTAGGAATATTTACCTATATGATCCAATTTCCTTTCCTAACATGTATTCGAAATGTCATGATAGACGAGAATAGGAACCAAACCCATACAATAAAAATCTATGTTAGAACATTAATCAAAACCATTGCTTATATTAGAAAAATATCTGTATGATGTAAACCGGTAAAAGTATGATACTCGCAACATTATCTATGCCTTCTTTGAAATATGAATAGACGTGAGACTCATTATTTAATTTTATACCAAGTGGTTAAAATGTTCACGAACGAACAAAATTGAAGACATTAAAATGAGCCACCTGATGTAAGATTACTTTATCCGCATTAAATAAAGAAACCCATTTTCTTTCTCAACAGGAGATTTTTTCGTAACGAATAGCCACAGAAAACTAGTCATAGACTTTAAAAATGAGTTGATTCAGTGCGGTTAAAAGAGGTTGGTTTGGAGAGCCCTTTTGGAGGAAAGTAAAACGCTTCCTCATAGACACTACAACGAAATCTTACAGAACTCATTTCCCTGCAAGTCGGTCAAATTATTGCAACATTACAGGTAAACAGATGTACTCATGACTTCCCCGTAAATGAATCATTTCATTTTCAATAATAAAAAGTAATTCTATTCAAAGCTGTGTTAGAAAAGAGTTAAATATTATGCTTGAGTTTCAAATATACTGTGGTGTCAACTGACATAATTCTGCTTGAATTACTACTCTACTAGTGAGTTATGCGTAGTATATTGTAAATGTGATATGTAGATTTTAATTAAAAAACTTTGTGTATATATATTTGAATGTTTAATAATAGAAATGAAATTTTGGATGTATTTGATATAAATTTTCGTAAATAATATAGAAAATAAAAAATAATTATAATAAGTCTTAAACTGCAAAAAAAGTTTGAATTTTGTACTAGCATTTAAAGATTGACTAAAATATCCCGTAATTACAATGATAAATAAAAATAAAAAAAAGTCCGATAAATAGCGCAAAGTTGTAGAAGTTACAATTCTTTTCTGGTTATAATTTTCGTGTAACGTGTTTTGAACTTAAATGAGCAATACTTAAACATAAGGATATCATTTATGAAGTTTTTACGAATGAAATAATATATAATTCCTTTTCATGGGTTTTTGGAATAATGATTAAATTGCTTTCTATATGTTACATCTTTCAATTTAAGTTCGTTCCCATTTCCTTCAAATGCATTATTTTACATAAATTACTTTTATTTTAAGCAATTTATCAATATTTATTCCTAACTAAATCTCTCTCTCTCTCTATATATATATATATATATATATATATATATATATATATATATATATAGAGAGAGAGAGAGAGAGAGAGAGAGAGAGAGAGAGAGACAGCTGAAATACTATATATATAAACATTTAAAAAAAAACCAACAACAACAAAAAAGAGTTAAAAAAAAGAATTAAAAAGTATAAAATTATTTTTACTTGAGTGAGTAAAAAATTAAATGAAAATGTACTGAAAATTACAGTTTGTCATCACAATAAAAAAAAACTGAATTTTTTTTTAATCCAGCTGAAAATTTTTGACTAAAAATTGAAATTTTGTACGCGATCATTAGTTAGATAGACAGATTGGTTGATTTCATTAACGTCTAACTAGAAGCAACACGAGGGCTATTAGCGACAGACCTCGTAATTTTGAACCTCGGTCAAATGACGAGGAAGATACCAGAGCTGGCACCTTCCTCTCCTAACTTCCACACCAAGCTAAGAAAGTTAGAGTGCGCACAACACAGCAGTTTTTAGTCAAAAAATTTCAGTTGGATTGAAACTTCTTTATTTTTTTTATTTATGACGATGACAAACTGTCATTTTCAGCACTTTTTCATTTAATTTCTTACAGGCCGAAGAAAAAAAAATATTCTTTACTTTTTAGTTTGTCTTTATTTATTTTTTTTCTCATAGAAGTGTTGGTTTTTCCACAAATTTTTTTTATCAATATTAGTTTCTATTTTTTAAATCTTTATTTACTAAAACAATTTTAGAAATTTTTTTTATTTATAA
>BMAW01021515.1:101791-137496 GCA_019974015.1 Nephila pilipes | reverse complement strand
TGTGTGTGTGTGTGTGTGTGTTGTGTGTAATGTATAGGTATATAATCCTCTATAAATCGAACAATTTTCAATTCGGACAAGGCATATTAAATTCTAAAAAATGCATAAAATGGTTTAAATAAAGACTTTATTGTAAGAAACTGAGATAATGCACACACACACACAAATATATCACCGTCATCAAAATGTTTTTTTTTATGTGTGTGTATGGGTCATTTCTTCAAATCATTGCATAAATACTTTTTTACTAAAGTAAAATTCGACGAAGAGTCGTACAGGATGTTTTTGAAATCCAAATTATCCCATAGACATTAAAAAAAAAATTTCAAGTTCGTCATTGAAGCAGAAAAAAATTTGTACCTGTGTTTTGCATTATTAATGACAACAACAACAAAAACAACCATCCTAACACTTCATGTTTTGTGGGTAGACCACAGTTGTAAATCACATTATTGGTCAAGAACACCCATTCAAAAACTTCCCCAGATGTATAACAATCGTGACTGATTTCGATGAGCTCCCATACAATTAGTTTTTTTCATCACTTACCGTGATTTGCGTTACGGTAGAACTATTAACTTAAAACATTCAATAAAATTTCTCTGAGATTTGCAAATACCCTCCATGACGTAAGTCTACAAGAATGCTCGCGTCCTGTTATTCCTTTTCACCGTCATGCATGTCCTATTCGTGAAACTAAAACTAGCACTAACTAGACAAGTGTACTCAAGTATATCTAAAAAAATTCACTGTTCACACAGGACAGAGAAGGAAAAAGAGGCAAACAATCAAATCCGGCCGAGCAGTAAGGACCTCTAAAAATATAAGAATACACAGATGGGAATCGTATAAAATATTTCATCTCAAAATAAAGTGGAATATTATTCTTATAAAAGCTATGAATCACGTCTAAGATTCCTAGAAGAGGCTATTAACTTCTTAAGGAAATTTTAAAAGAAAATTTTGGTATTACGTCTTGATTTTTTAGTGATGCATAAAGACATTAAAAATCCATTTAACTTTGTTCCGCTTGTTTTACTGCTAAGACAACAATTTTCAATTGAGCACTCAATAGGCTAAAAAGAGTCACCAAAATGATGCATTTGATGCACAAAACATGTATAGATTATGTTTATCTAATAATGAATAATTTTTAATGAAAATGGTACAAGAATAAAGCTTCATGCGAACGTCGCCAGTACAGTTTTCTTGTATTGCTAGCAAAGTGGTTTTAACATCTAATCGTTGGTTACTTATACAAGGTTAAACAAGCTAATACGAGAGGCAAAATTAAAAGCGATAGAGTTGTAAAGAGTTCTCTAGCACATTTCTCTTTAAAAACCTCCGGGGTTATTTAACCACGATGTTTGAAATGAGAACCTCGCCTTGAGAAAGAACCGTGACTTGTGGGAATTATATATATATATATATATATATATATATATATATATATATATATATAAGAAGTGCAGTGAATGAAATAGAGAGATTGGAGGTAATAGAAAAATTACAGATTGGAGGAGATAGCGGAATTAGCAAGATTGATAGGCTCACTATATTGGTGCGAGCAACAGCGAGGCGATATTCTAAGAGTGTATACCTGAAACGGATCCCGTTCCTAAAATTCTACTGTGTTCTGTTCCAGTTAAACCATATCTTCTGTTTGGATTAATTAAGACCAATAGATTTTCCGTTGTAATTCGAAGGGGCATCGTAAAGTTTTAATTATTAAAAAGAAATATCCAAAATATCTAGATAAATTTGATCTGGATATTAATAGATTTTTATGTCCATAATGCTGTAAATTACAGCTAGTAATATTGATTTGTTTGGTTTCGGGAAACCGTAGATTGAAATAACTATCAGTAAACAGAAGATAGAATTTAATCTACTGAGTTCTACAAGTATGGTGTTCCAAAGATCAGTGGGAGAAATATATAACTCTGGATGATGACTACGTGTAGAGAAGTCTTAACATAAATACTTGTAAGCTGGATCCGAGTCAAGTATCCTTTGTTAGATGATCACCTTCACCTTTTCGCATCAATATTGCCTGTTCATGAAATTCACTACTTTTTTTTGCTTATCACTCCCAATATCTCGGATCTTTCTATTTGATAATTCCCTATTCACTACGCTTCTTATATTGTAATGCTGGTTTGCATAAGTTATAGTTCAACACAAGGTGAGATTCTCAAATCAAGAAACATAATAAAGTAACCCAAAAGGACCGTTGAAGAGGAAAGCGCGTAAGAACCAACTACAAGTTTTTAGTGAAAAGGAGCATTTTTTTTATTTGTAAAAAAGTTTTGGAGAATATAGAAGAGTACTTCTGAATACATATATTTCACAGAAATATAATTTTATCTTTCTTGTTACTGAGAACGATAAAAAGTGTTGAAATATTTTAAAAGCCTAGTGATATTACCTTTCGAAATAATATAATGTATGGCAACTTAACGGAGGTTCCCTAACATCTCTGGAACAAGTTTCTATATCGTTCTGTAAGAACATCACTCTATAATGGAAAAAAAATCTAATTTAAAAGTTAATTAACCACATTAATTAAGATTATTGATTAACATATAGCATCATAATTTAATTTTATTTGAGCTGTTAACAGAGTGATGTCTATTTTATTGAGATATGATATGAAAATTATTAAGGGTATCTTATTTTTTATGAAGACTTTACAGAACAAACAAGAAGTCTGATACAGTTTTGGTATTGTTTTACTACTTTTATATTAATATTACTCTTTTGTTACTTTTCTGGAAAAATTAGATGAGTTTCCCCTTAAATTTAAACAAGAGAAAAAAAAAAGAAAGATTCCAAAATAAATGTCCTTCTTGGACAGTAAACAATCAACAGAATGCAGCACTTTATAACAATAACAATAAAAAAAGAACACACTAAGAGAAAGGATTTGGTTCAATGAAAGTTCAGACAAACATCCGTCATTATTCATACAAGAAGTATCTCCGTAACAAAACATTAAAAAAGTTGGGCGAGTCTAAAAAAAAAAAAAAATACTAAAACTACGAGCCAACCGTGTCAAAAAAATATTTTTTCTACTAAACGTACCGCTATCGTTTGAAATTTATCAAATCAAAATAATTTCGAATTAAACGCAAACAATTAAACCTATAAAATCTGATATAAAAAATCTATAAAAGACTATAATGCAATACTATATATATATATATAAATAAATTAAAAACAATAAATGAGTTTTTAAATAAGTGTTTAAATGCTATTACGGAATTTTCTATCAATTTTTTAAATCAGCCGACCTTTCCTTTGTGAAATTATGACATAACCAAATGATGAACCGTTATCTCTAACTGTAATGTGCGTTTACTGTGCTTTCGTCTTAAGAGATATAAAACCGAAAGTTCTACATATCTTTCATTCATTAGTATTTGATTGGAAGATACTTTATCGAAACTTTTTAGCGCAATTTGTTGATTACGCTGTTATCTTCTTATTCAGTTATTTTTAAAGAGATAAAAGAAACCGGAAGAAACAAGAACGCGCGATAAAATTTCACCAGAAAAACTTTATCGATCTATATTTGCTCGTACAAATTGTTTTTTGATTCCGAATCACAATCAGAAAAATAATAAAGTTGACCGATACCATAAAAATCAGCTTATCGGTGACTCAGAGATATAAGAGAAACTTTTGGCATCTTTTAAATTGAAAGATAAAAAAAAAATACTTCTCAGAATATTTCTTACCGTATTTTGACATGAAATAATTACATCCTGTATTAGCTTTCGGAATATACATTGATACAAGAAATGTATTAATTGCTATCGCATGCATTGAATAGTAATGAAATTTGAATTTGATGCATGGACACACTTGATAAAGATTTATTTACAAATGAAACAAAACATTATAATCTCAATTATTATTAATTAATCCAACAATTACTGTACTTATATTTTGAAACAGGGCTTTCATTCCAGTTGCTTAATTCTTTTACTAAATTCAAATCTCGCCAGAATTTTCGAAAGGAATTGTTATTAAGGATATTACGGGGTTTACAAACGTAGTTCCGTACAACTAACCCTTAGGGACTTTGATATGATGTTATTGGATTTGAAAACCTCTTTCTTGTGCAATACACCATGATTTATGTTCATTAGATTAGAAATATTGAAGTATCGAGAATGACTGACGTGATAACATTAATAAATTACGGACAATTTAATAAGAGGTTCGGTGGTATGTGAGAGAGTTTGGTAGTTTGATATTAGTGCGAAGTGTCCGATGAAGTGTTCGGAGGCGTGTAGGGACACATTCCACATATATAATAACTTAGGTATTGAATTTTGAATATTCGAAGATCCCCATGAAACCAATTTGATTTCTGTCATTGTTGAAACAGTTAACTTGTGACGGAGCAATCATTAGAAAGAAATACAACCAGGACGTTCAAGGTTTGTATTTTTCGTAATACATCCAATTATTCTTCTCCATTATTCTTGCATTTCGGGGTTGTAATTAAGAAATTAAAGGTTGCTAAAACTGAAAAAGTGAAATAATCATTTGAAAACGAGATCTGATGATAAATATCTGTCTCTTCTTATTCAGAGTAGTTTCATATAGTATATAATTCACACTGCAAGAAGATGATACAATGAAATTTATAGAGTCATGAAATATAAAACGCGATGCATTAAATTAATAAAAATGATTTCTTTCTAACGTTTTCTAGACATTTGAATAATCAAGCCTCAAATCTAAAAAAATAACGGAAAGTCAAATATAGGACGTCAATCAACGATCTTCTAGTCAAAGAAGTCATCAACAGTTTTATTCATTGGTTTATTTATTTTTGCGATATTTTAAACACTGCGTATTCTATATTTGTACTCTAATTTGAAAAAGATATTCATACACTTCTTCAAGAAATTGGATATTACAATATTAAAATTGAATAAACTGGCGTTTGACATCTTCCATCCATTCTAGTTGGCACATTTTAAGACTAAAGCTAATTAATTTTAAAAATAACTTTCACGTCATTATTAACACCCTGTCGAGTGGTTAATGGAGATTTGAGGGATGATTGTATGCCAGTGTTATACCTCAAACACTTGTTTACATACACACACAACTTTCCTTTATTTATTCTATTTTTAAAACACAAAGAAGTATAGAAGAAAGAAGGATGAATCAATGCCTCGAAGGAGAATTTCCAAAGGTGGTTGGACTCATTTTAGATAAAGGCAGGAGAGAAATTAAAGTAACGCCAACGTTCAAGAAAAAGTTCCTCGATCGTATTGACCATCATGCTTCAAGATTTAGATTTTAGCATCATACCCTCATGAACAATTGCAAGGTAACATTTTATGAAGCCTTTTCTTGGCAAGACGAAAATTTGCCAAATTTTTTCACTTTTCATGGTTTGAACCGTTTACTGGCATATTTAAAAATGAACAAAGAATAGCATTAAAAAATTTTAATTCGAATTCTAAGCAGAGACATCTTCCTAACATAGTATAGATCATACCTTACCAACACTATTCTAATGTAATGCGTATATTCTATATTCTTGTATTTTTTTTATACCAATAAACGCATAATAACTCATATATTCAACATTATAATTCTTACTTTAATGCAGTTTATACGAGAGAAATTGCGGATACCTTCTTCGGTTTGCATTAACTTATTTTTCAGCAATTTTTGTGAAGTTTACATTATTCAATAATTTTTTACTCATTACAGTAATGAAGAGCACATCTGATTGATTTCAAACTATGACTATTTAAGGATATTATGTCATTAACGAAAAGTCAGTTGTTAAAAATTGATGAAAAATGTCAATACAATTAAAATAGAATAAATAATATCACATGAAAGAATAATTACGGCAACCTATATAAAGTCAATAACTGAGTTTTGTAGCAAGAAAGTTCCTCATTTAAAACTGCAATGGTGGAGTCAGGACTGTTAGATACAGTGTTTCTAATTTTCGCGACAGGCGATTGGCCGAGCAGTTGGCATAACCCCAATTTCAGACATATAGGCTTGTTTATTTATAATAAATAAATGTTCCTATGCAAATTAAATATTATGTGCTCTGAGTTTTGTGTACTTATTCACTTTACTCCCAAAACCGAAGTTTATTATATCAATCAGTTAAAAGTTAATCGGGTATCTTACAAGTAAGAGACGACCGCTAATGAACTTTCCAGAGACATGACCATCGCAGTGTTGAAATTTAAAGTTAACTATTAAGTATCTAGTTCACACATTTGAACCGTTTTCTTTGAAAGTGGTATAAGTCCATTTTACATTATACAGAGATATTTAAGGTTTTACATTTGAATGGTTTAAAAAATATCGGTATATATTAATTCGCTCTTAATTGATTAAAGTTTATGAAATGTGATTGTTTTTACAACATTTGTTGAGAGAAATTTATATTTTTGATGACCTCAAATGGACTTACTCCACTTTCAAAGTCAGCAAAATGTGAAAATCATACATTTATATAAAGTATTAAATATAAGATTTCAATTGTGAATAAAATTAATTTTTTATGAAATGTTCTTTTTAAATACGTCAAAAAGTAAATAAAAATATTTTATTCCACTATTTCTTTAGGTAATACCATTTAAATTTCTTTAGGTATAATACCATTTAAATTACTTCATATTAATATGCCTCATTTTTAATTTTTATCATTATGAGAAAGTTTTTGATATAATAATAATATATTATTTTTGAGGAATATAAGGTAATATATCCTTCATATCGTTGAATTTTTCGGATGTGATGGGCCAGGTATGATGGTGCTAATATTATATTTTTAAATTTCCATGGTCTAATTCGTCTGGGGGATAAATGTAGTGTTTTTAACTCCGCATTTTCATCAAATGAAGCTTTATACAGCATAGTGTGTGGTTTGTTTATAGAGGATATCGTACTTATTTACTTCAAGGTCAATTTGACCTAACAGAACACACTACTACGTTTTATACTCAACAATAAACGAAGTACCAAAATTCCAGTGAACGAACGAAGATTTTTATGTCATCAACTGTGTGTCTGTTGTTTTGATTTGTATTGATTGTTCATAATTTTTGATTGGTTGGTTTTATTAACGTAGCACTAGAAGCAACATGAGGGCTATTGGTGACGGATCACGTAATTTTGAACTTTAGTCAAGTGACGAGGACGACATCTGAGCTGGCGCCCTCCCTCTCCTAACTTCCACACCACGCCAACGGAAGGACTTATGGCCTCGACATATTTAACTGCATCAGCACCGGCTACACGTCGGGTCTTTTGTGGCATCTGGGATCGAACCTATGACTCGATGAAAACCGCCGGCCACGAGTCAGTATAATTTTTGAACTAAATATTATGTCTGTGAGGAACTTTCAAACTAATTATATTTGTAATTTAATTAACTACGTTAATTTATAATGACAAAATGATGAAAATTTTGGAGGACTTTAGATAGAAAGCTCACAGCAGGTTGCATTCATAATAATCATTTTTTTGGCCGGGGGGGCCTCAAAAGTGGACTTACACCACTTTGAAAAAAAAATGGCTCATTTATGTTAGGCAAGTAGTTTCGTATGCATACAGAGAAACTCTATTCTCGAATAAAAACCGAAATTGCTTTCACCATCAAATTACACAGAAAAAAAAAAAACCTTTCTCTTTTCAAGGAGCAGACGATTTCAAGAGTTACAAAGTAAAAGACTGAATTGACCGAATCAATTGTTAATTGAGGAATCAGTTACAAATCATTAAATGTCTCGTGTACCAGAGTTTTTAATTCAATGTAGGTTAAAAGGAAGTGGTCACCACGCGTCATTACGCATCTTTACGACAATGTAAGACGCTTTTCTTATTCAAGACAACTAAGTTCCATTGGGGTTTCGAAGGTAGTCTGAGGTGAAGGGTTTTAAAAAGGTTGCAATTTACTCTTTTTTTTTTTCAAAATAACTATTTTATATATTCTCAGTAAAATTAAAAAAAATGTCATTTTCACTCTATATGGGAATGTTATTTTATTTAGAATAAAATTCTAATTACATATAGAAAATGTAAAGGTTATTTGATTTCAATTATTTAAAATAGAACGAATATGTTTATTTCGATTATACTTAAATAGATGAGAGAAAAAGAAATTTATGTAATAAAGTGCTAAATTTTCAAAAATTATTCAGTAAAGTGTTTATACGAAGAAAGGGCAGATTCTGTATCACAGCTCTAATTACGTAATTGGAAATAACAGTAATGTACTATGAATCGAATAATTCGAATTAAACAAAAACAAAAACAAAAAAAATTAAAACCATATTTGAGCTATGTTTTGCAAAATTTTCATTTCACAAATAAATTCGGGGTAATCGATTCATGAGATACAAATCCAAAAATATTTACGAAATTTATTTACACACACACATATTCGAGAATAGAGTTTCGAATAAAAATACAATCACAGATTTCTATTTGCATTAATATTCCTAAATCTCTATACAAGTTCTCCAGAGGAGTTGGTATTATTTACACGCTCTTAGACATTTTTAAAGGCTTTTCTTTTGTGTGCGTGATACTTAATTTTTACGCTTAAAACTGTCTAATACAGTAAAAGAATTCTCCGAAAATTTTATTTGTATTCATATTTCTAAATCTCTATACAAATTCTTTAAAGAAGTTGATATTATTTGCACGCTCCTAAGCATTTTTAAAAGTTTTTATTTATTTATTTTGTATGATACTTAAATTTTAAGCTTAAAACTGTCTTCTAGAGTAAAAGAATTCTCCGAAAATTCTATTTGTATTAATATTCCTAAAACTCTATACAAATTCTCCAAAGGAGTTGATATTATTTGCACGACGCTCCTAAGCATTTTTAAAGGCTTTTTTGTGTGTGTGTGATACTTAATTTTTACGTTTAAAACTGTCTTCTAGAGTAAAAGAATTCTCCGAAAAAGAGGATGTGGGAAAGGTGAAGAACCCCATCCGAATAACCGGAGTGCAACGCCTCTCCCCTTAGAAACACATCCCCTTCTTTTTCGGCCGATTGAAAAGGAAGGCGCAGGCATGTCCATCCAGTCCAAGTGATGGGTAGGAGCTGGTTGATTAGCATAAGAACGCAAGCAGCCAGTATGCCGGCGATCGAGCATTGCTCTCTGCCGACGGAGACAACGAAGGTCATTGTACAGCTCGCCGCTGAATCGAGGAGCAAGAAACAAAGGAATCTGCTTTCCAGGAGTTGGAGCTCCAAGTGTAGCGTGACCACATTGCTCGGAATATCAGCCCATTGACCCATAAAAAGTCACAGCACACAAACTGAGCTCGGATCGATCCCTCGACTCCCTTTTAATGGGGGGCTCACTTAAAATCAATGACGAATGGGAATCTTACGACGAGTCACAGTGACCTCGATGCGTCGTTATAATGCGACTTACTGATGACACAGCGATACCGCTCGAAAAGCGCTATTCTCTCGTCTTTGAATGACAACAAACATCCTTTTCTATAACAGTTTACTTTTGCGTTATCAAACATATCTTTTCGTAAACGTTTTAAGGTACGAATATGTATTCATGTTACGAAGATATACATCGCACAGGCCAAATGTAATTATTTTCTATTGTTAGATTTTGTGAAAAAGATATGTCAAGATGTATTTTTTTTTCTAATGGATCGAATAACACATATCTACTTTGAGATCTAATGGGAAAAGAGCATTATCAGAAAAGGGACTAATGTGATTCAAAAGAAAAAATTTCGAATTCTTACGTTTATCAAATATTGATTTAACGGCGTCCTGGTCGCAAGCTCCGTTCAATTGTGGGTTTGAGTCTGGATGCCATCTAAAGATCCATCGTCTAACGGGCACGTTAAATCTGTCGAGACTCTCTTAGAGTGGTGTAGAAGTTTGGAGAGGATAGTATCAGCTTTAGTGCCATCCTCATCACTTGACCGAGACTCAAAATTTTGAGGTCTGTCTCCAATAGCCATCGTGTTGCTTCTAATTGCAACGTTAATAAACAATCAATCAATCAGTCTCAAGATTCCCCTCTGCGCCGGAAGACATTTAAGAGCTCTTCTTCGAGTTTTTTTTTTTTTTTTGATAAATTTTAATTCTATAAGAATATTTTATATAAAGTAAAATTACCTAAGCAAGGCGAAATATTGCTCATTACTTATACAACAACTATTATTTTTTATGATTTTCAGAAATTTACACACACACACACACACACATATATATATATATATATACATATATATATTGTGTGTGCGTGTGTTTTACCGCATAGCATAGCTCACTACACTATATTTTTACTTCCTTAAAGTTTTAAATCAAAGAACTATTCTAATTCATATAACATATTTATACCGAAATGCATTTGATTATTGTAAAATTAAATTTGCTAATAACTAGTTTAATTTACCTTGTTTTTGATTATTAAATGACTGGAATAAACTAAAAAATTAATTTTTTTTTAAAAATAGAATTAGGTAAAACATTATTTGTAATTATTCAAAAGTGAGAATCGAAAAATATTTATGACATTAATAATTATTAATATTATTTGCCTCAATCATATTGTTAAATTAGAAATATATTAAAATAAAATCTCCCCAAAAGTTACATGCAATCAAAATGGATGCTTCAAAGTGTTACGTAAGATTTACTTCTAAGAAATATTTGATAAGGATATTAAGCGGCTACTGTAGCCGAGTGGTCATGATCGTGAGCTCAAGGCCGGCATTGTTTCCATCATGTCATGGATTCGAGTCCTCATGCTACAAAAGACCCGTCGTATAACGGGGTGGATGCTCATTAAATCTGTCGAGGCTTAATGTTCTCTCTTTGGGATAGTGTGGAAGTTTAGGGAGAGGTTGCCAACTCAGGTGTCGTCATCGCCCCTTGACGGTCACTTTCAAAATTACGAGGTCTGTCACCTATATCCCCCGTGTTTCTTCAAAGTGCGATGTTAATAAACAATCAATCCACCAATAAGGATTTAAAGAAATTCAATGAGGGTATACAGAGAAGATCAGTAAGGATTTTGGAAAATTTTGGAGAGTGGGGTACTAGCTCAGATGCCTTCCTCGTCCCTTGATCGATTTTTTTTAAAAAAAAGAGATCCATCACCGATAGATCTCATTTTGCTTCTAAGCAATCAATCAATAAAGTTATTAGAGGCAAAATTTCACCACCAAATGCATTTCACTAGGCAGAAGTAATATTATTAAAATGAAACAGGTACTGGAAAGAATGAAAAAAAAAAAAAAAGGCGAGCGCGTTCAAACTTTTACGCCAACATATATTTACCCCAACAAAAACACCATTATAAAAAAACGGTAGTAAAAAAAAAGCATTACGTTATGTAACTTTTATAAAAAGAAACCTCCTCACATTTTAGCTGTGGTCGTGACATTGAAAACTAGAGCCGTCGAGGCCACTTAAGGAAGGCAGGGGAAAAAAAGGCGGAGCACTCGCAACAAAGAAAAATGAAACAATAATCATTACCAGAAAAGAGAGTGTGACGCAAGAGAAAATAACTCGGGTTGTGACAAGAGCGTCACACCGCCAAACAGGTTATTGCCTTTGTGGGTGAATCCCGTCAAGAGCGAAACGTCTGTTACAAGAGCTCTTGAGGCTAAGCTCGAATCGCATTTGAAAAATTATTCTCAGTTAAGCTAACTAAGTTATGATACTTCCTTAGTGAATTGCGGAATATTAAATATAAAAATGTACGTTAATTAAATTTCAGTCACTTAAACGTACCTAAAAATAGGGCAATGTTTAATTTAGAACTTATTTAATACAAAATTAATTCATGTATTTTGGATTAAAAAATTCAAACTCCATTAATTGAACAACACTGGATATAATAAATATATTTCATTCGTCATCCATTAATGTGTTGAATTAAATATAAATACATACATTTTGCGATTTTTTTTTAATTCATAAAATTTATGAAATCAATATCAATAAATTAGGTAAATTCTTATTCCATCGATTTAAAGTAGTTTTTAATTCTATAAATTCATTAGTGTTTGATTAAATTAGTTCCGATTTCATTAATTACCTCTGGTCTCAAAATTATTAAATCGCTGGAGGGTAATAAATTATTACACAGCTCTACATTCGACAATAATCTTTTTCTTACTATTGACTAGTCCCAAAATATTGAATTAATTTGTATAGACACAATTCCCATTTTCAAATTTCAGTGTTGAAAATTAATATCAAATTAATTAATCAATAAATGGAATAGTGGATGTTTAATTCCTATCACTAGAATTTGAATATAAAGTTTACAAGGTATTTAAAACTAATTAGAATCAATAAATTAATAGAGATGCTTCAAAATAGGGCTTTGTATATCTGTAAATATAACAACAAAATGCTATTGTTAATAACTATCACAATTCTTTTTTTAATGACCCGAAACGCAATTATACTGTTCCTCTTTTTAACTTTTGAGATAGCATTTAAATTGCGTTAAAACGACACATATGAATTAATAGAATAGAATTAATTAATCAGAATGCATGAAATGAGTGATGTCGAATTGTTAATTACATAAAAAAGTGTTTCGGTTGATGAAGCGCAAAGCTTATAAAAAAAAATATGTAAAGACAGCTCTTCGGAGCAAGAATTACGTTACTACATGACATGTTATTTTGGTCGAGCATTGACCCTTGGATTTGATAAGACTGCAAGTCCAGAATACTACCTATTGCAACACAAAGCGTTTCTCTTGTTTTATCATTCAAAAACATTGCAAGTGCAGTAGGTAAGGGGGAAAAAAAATCATGTCGCAACACGTCTTAAAAGAATTTGCGATGAATTTGCTTACCGTGTGGGACAATCACATTGTGGTAACCGACACGAAAATGTGATTCCACTTCGAGGAAGAATTAATGTGAAAAATGACGCAATAGGTATAACTCGTGAAATATTTTGCAAGATCGTATTAAATTTTAAGTGACCAGACCTACAGCTGACCGATATTAGGAAAATTAGATATGCAACAGACGGGTGACGATGCAATCCTCTGAGGTGAAATAAATTCACTCCAATGCTATTCAGTATCCACAGACAGGTTCATCTCTCTTAGTTCAATGACCTAGGATGCTGTACACCCTGGACTTCCAACAAAACTATCAATTCTGAAAGGATTTCCAACAGCTCAGAAGTACAATCTAGAGTTTTTCTACCCACTTGTCTATTTCACGGTAAAATGGTGTACTGTTTTGAAAAGACTTTAAATTATTATTATTTTATATAGTACGCATTCATGTTTCCAGTCTCGATACTTAATTAGAGATTATGGAGTTTGCAATTTTACATTTAATGCGAAGAAACTAATATTGGTTTGTAATTAATGAACGTGGAAAATTTTTAACACAGTACCACTGTAAAAGGAATCATAGAAATTTTTATAACGGGGATTGTAATTACTTTTAATTTTGCAACTATGCCAAATTAATTTATGTGTATAAAATATATGATTATACCACAAATGGAGTTCATTTAAAACAAAATAACACTATTAATTCTGCTTTTTAATTCAATTACGTAATTAAATTATATAAATCAATAAAACATACTACAACATATATATAATAAACATTATCACACACACATTATTCTTTTGCTAATATAAATTTTAAAAATATTAGACATTCTCCAAAAAGATTTTTATGGTTTCTCTCTTTTTGTTTCGTACCAAACTATTTTGGAATTAAGAGTATCACTTGAGGGTAAGAAATAAAATTTTATATGAAACGAGACTTAAATAATAAAAGCAGTTAAAAATAATACGTAAAGAAATTCTATAATTACATTCCATGACACGAAAATTTTTATTTAAAGATCACGGTTAAGAGTCCGGGCAGTATTACTGAAAGTGACCAACCTAAAATTCAACAAACTAAGTGCCTCTTCGTGAAATTTGGCTTTGTAGATTACAATAAAACATAGACGAATTCTATAATTGTATTCTATGCCTTATCCATGCGTCCACTGATGTACAACGAAGAAGGCGAGATGTATTTGTAGACAAGTTCAATCACCCAGTTCGTTGCCCTATTGCAGGATAGAATATATTGACCTCATTTCACTAATATATAGGAAATATAATAATGTAGAGACTTCTCATTTTACGTTATTTACGAATCTCTATTGGAGAAGAACATAAGAAAATAATTAATGTCAAAGATTTTCATATGGTATACTTTTTTTTGCGGATAACTTAATTTGGATGATTATATCATTCTCAGTCACTTTCTGGGGACGACGAAGTTGTGTAATTCAGTTTTACAGAGAGCTGTGTTATCATTAATAATCCCTTTTGAGTATTTTTATAATGACGAATAATAAACTTTAGAATAATTTGATACAAAATATCATTAACTTCTTTACAAATTAAGAGGAATCGCAAATTAAGAGGAATCAGTTACATTGCTATTTTAATCTCAAATGAAAACACTGAATGAAGCTCTTAATGAAAACACTGGCATAAAAGGGATTAATTCCTGCAAAATACCTAATATCCTTTTCGGTGGTAACATAAATTTAAATAACATTATCGTATCAAATTACTAAGCATCATGATTTTTAATTTTTAATGCCTTTTTTTTTAATAAAGTCTTTTTGAAAACGTAAAAGTATATATACGCACACACACAAATAAATTATGTATTACAATAATCACAGTCATTACGCATCCAGCATTTTGTTTGTTTAAATTATATCACGCTTATTATTTTTGATTCATTTCTTTTTTCTACCTAAAAAGAAGCTTCCTTCTTAGTTTATGTATTAGGCAATATGCGTAGAATTATTAGTCCATACAGCGCTCATTTAACATTATCCGTCGTAGTATTTTACAGCATTATCATTATCTGATTTTTTTTTTTTTTTATTTCTAGCGTGTATTGTCCATTAGGTAATTGAAAAAAGCACAGAGAGTATTACATAACCAGTGTTTTCACATGAATGGAGGTGTGAGTGAAAAGCTTTTCGCGTTTGAGTAGAACCGAAAACTACACTCTGATGACGAATGAAGATAGGAGCACGGCAGGAAAGGAAATGGAAATGCTACGGTCGATGGCCTAGGTTAGGACCGCACCTACTACGCATACGCGTTGAAGGCTACGACAAACTTGACCTGTATTGCGTCACTTTCCATGTAAAGAGACACTATGCAAATATTAGCAACCTTTTCATATATTGCACACATTCTTTTTTTTTTTTTTTTTTTTTTTTCAAAAAAAAAAAATTAGTTCTCCATTCGTTAATATCACAAAGTATTTAAACTTTTTTCTTCCACATACTTTCCTTACGATTTACCTCAACATGCTATGAAAATGCAAATTTGATGGTTTTTTTTTTTTTTTTTTTTTTTTTGTACATTCAGAATAAAATAATACAGTTGTGGCGTTGGTCTATTTGCCTTTTTTTATTCACCAATCTCGGGGACTTTATTTTAATTTGAATTGCATAAAATTACAATTTCTTCCCAATCAAAATGTAACGTGATTAGATAATTTAGATGAGAATAGAAGTGAAGTAAAGTGATTTAGAGAAAATGATATATAAATAAAATAGATTGAATGGGTGAGGGGGAAAGGAGATGAAGAGGATAATGCTGACAGAGATTTAAAATTTAGATTGAAATACTTTTATTAGTTTTGTGGATTGAAACGGATTTCGTGGCAGAAGTATTAAGATTAAAAAAAAAAAAAAAAAAGAATCAGCTGTTTGTAAGAAGTGATTGAATCATAAGAGTGAATTGGTAAGCTAAGAATTTATTAGTTTATCGTAATTTAGAATTGATAAGTCAAATTGGGATTCGAGTAGGAGCGACTTTAGCTATCCATCATGGATTATTAAAAAAAAACATTTTCGTTTGTTCTTACATGTTTTCAATGGGAGTTCAGTCCTTATTACTGAATATATATTATTAAGATATGGCCCAAGACCCAACTAATGAAGAGTATTCGTTTCAGAATGCATAGGTAATTCGTTATGAAATGTGAAAAATACAAAGGAAAAGAATCCGAGCAACATACAAAAATTTTTTTTTATAAAAATGCGTAAGATAATAATCAGAAAAAATAAAAAGATCTAAAATAGTTCATTATATATAAATATATGTAAGCTTGTATAATTAAGATACTACCTGTATATATATATATGCGATAATCTTAAAAAAACGTACATAATTTTTATTCTTACTTCTTATACTTTATATAAAATTCAATTTAAAAAAAACTCGTTGTCAAAAAACATGCCTTTAAAAACAATTTTTGTTCTTATAAGTAAAACTTTAATAATGTTTTTAATATATTTTTAAAATAATTTATATAATAAAATGCTACGCACAATAAATTTTAATATATTTTAACTGTTGAATTAAATTCATTGATTGTTTAAAGTTTTTGATACTTTAAGGCTTGAACTTAACTGCGTCAAAAAAACCAACACCAAAAAAAAAAAAAAAAAAAAATTAAAGCGCGCGCGCGCGAGTTAAACATAACATCTCAAGTAAGTTTACAAATTAAAATTGCCCAAAGAGAAAATATGCTTTACTCTAAAAAAAAAAAAAAAAAATAATTAAAAATCAACCGCCTGAAAAAAAAAAAAAAAATTCTTTACCAAAAAAAAAAATTGAATAAAAATCAACAGCCTGAAATTTACAATTACTGTTCTTTAACCTTTTATTTAGCGATGTATTGCTTTTCGATGAAGTTATTCTTTAAACTACGCGCTTCTGAAGATCAAATTCGCTATTATAGTAATCGGAAATCTAAAAATAATAACAAAAAGTACGCATTCAATGTTTAAATAATCGCCAACTGCAAGGTCGTTTAATGCTCCCTCTGCGTACGTTATTGTCTAATGGGAAGGCTATTACGAATTCGGAATAGTGACAATCCCAAACACTGGCGATACAAGGCATTCACCCCTTGGCGGTGAGATGGCAGGTGAACATGGCGAAAAAATTCATTCCGATCGCCGACATTTCACGTCATCATTTTCTTTCACCCAACTTCCATTTGGCGGGTTATTTGAGAGAAAGCAAAGGGTGAACTGGGTTCAGAGCGATGTCAGATTTTTAAATGCGCGGGATTCCGGCTATAAATAAATCGTTATGCCACGAAGTGTTATTTTAGCAACAGTTTTTTACTTGCGCTTCTGATATTTAAAATCGTCGGAAGGTCTTTGAGTTTATAAACAATGCGATGACTCCTTTTTTCTCATACATTCTGAAATAAAATAATTGTTTTACAGTAATTTAAAAATTACAGTATTCTTAAAAAGTGACTATTTTATGCTATACATAAAATGTAATGTTAAAAACAACGACATTGTAGCGACTTTCAAAATAGAAATGAGAGATTTTTTTTTAAAGAAAAATAATAATAAAAAACTCAGACATGGTAAGATTTGATTTCGCAAGACAATGTCGAAAAAGAAATAGTGAGCAATCCACCCTTTTATCTAAAAGGTTTCTGAGGATTTTTCTCAAATAAAACTCACTTCTTCAAAAATTAAGCAGATTTCTGTTTTATTTTCACTCAATAATTACACGAGTGATGATACAATGAGTTGACAAAAACATGGAAAAAAATAAGTGATAGACATTTTCCTCAACACGTTAAACTTTGAGTTTACATTTGGGAGATGGGGGGGGGGCCCCAAGATAATTTTCCAGTGCAACCAGCCCGACAACAGCATGGTCAAATGTGGTTAATAGGGGTTACAAAACATTTATGCAACAATTTGCCTTCCGAGTTAAGATATGTATTAGTATCCGTGATATATTACAAAATATTAAATCGCAAACAGGTTATTAATAATTAATACTTTGGAGCGATAAATGAGAGTCTGGAAAACACCGGATACAGGGAATAGTAGAACGCAAATATTCAGATGGCAGGAGTATTGAGTAAGAAATGTACAATTGGGCTACGCATTGTCAGGGCTTTCATTTGTACTCGAGTTATTCCTGTGAATAATGTTTTCTGAACGGATTATGGTTGCATGACAAGAATTAACACATTTTGAATGAGGAATGCTAGTTGTAGCTAGACGCATGGGGCATTCCATGTTGGAAATTGGTAAGGGAATTCAACATCCCTAGATCCACAGGGTCAAGAGTGGACCGAGAATATCTAATAGCTGACATTACGTCCCATAATGGGCAATACAGTCGCCAAACACGTCTACTTTATGATCGAAACCAATGATTTCTATGTAGGGTTCTCAGTTACCAGACAAGTAAAACTGCGTAAAATAACGGCAAGTGTCGAGAGAGAGAGAGAGTTTGTGAGGACAGTGTATCGAAATTTGGTGCTGATGGGATATGGTGCCAGAAGAGTGACTGGAGTGTCGTTACTAACAACGGGCCATCAAATACAGAGACTCTGGTGTGTTCGTGAAGATGTCAATTGGATTCTAGATGACTAGAAAAACATTGCTTGGTCGCTATTCTAGTTGGTAAGAGCTGATGGCAGAGATGGAGAGTGGAGTAGACCTCCCGAAGCCATGATCAACAAGGCCCTGTATAAGCTGACGGTGGATCTATAATGGAGCGGACTGGTTTTACATCGCATGGTTTGGGTCCTTTGGTCAAACCAAAAAATCATTGACTAGAAGTGGTTATGTTCAGCTACTTTGAGGCCATTTGTTGACATTCATGGACTTCTATAAAGACAAAGAAAGATGAAATTTCCAAGGATTATATTGAGTCAAAATCATTCGCGATTGGTATGAGGAATTCCAGCTAAAGATTTAGCCACCTAAATCGCTAGACATGAATCTCAACGAACATATATGTGACATCATCAAATGATTTGTTTGAGCATAAAATTTTATCGTAATTATGAAAAGTTGTAGAAGCAGCATGGCTGAATATTTCTTCTGGGGACTTTCGACGACTTGCTCAGTCAATGCCTCGACGAAGTTCTGCACTTCGATGGGCCAAAAGAGCTCCTACACGATATTAGGAGGTATTCCCATTCATTTTTGGTACTTCAATATTTATTTATTTGTATGTGTGTGTGAGAGAGAGAAAGAAAGGTGATATTCGGTATATTTATAGATAACTTGAGATCTCACACAATGACAAATTTATTTTATCATTTTTTTAAAATTAATTATTTTTAACATCGCTCTCTCTCTCTTTTCAAGCATAAAACTAGTTTTACTTTCACTTTCTAGATTATTCGATTTATCTGTAAGGTTCGAGAACACGATTAATTGCTGAATTAATAAAATTCCGGTAAAATTCCCATTTCACTGGTATAAAAGCTTTCAGCTTACGTCTTTTCTACAATTGACACTTATCATGTGAAACGCGTGACACTGCGCTCTGTGCTCGTCATGTGGCTTGGACTATATAATTATTAAATTACTTCAAAATCACTTAGACTTCAAAACATCAAGATCAAATAAATAGCTTTAAATAAACAATTCAGGACTGCAATTTCAATTATCACAGAATATTTCTAGAGAACTTATATATATATATATATATATATATATATATATATATATATATATGCACCTTTCCGAATTATCTACGCTTATCACTTAAAGTTTTTTTCCCGATCTGATTAATAGTCCATTTGGGTATCAACCACAAGATAATGCTGAGGGGAGAATCTGTTTACAAACTGAGAACAAACTGAATCTTGTCAACAAAAAGGATCTTTTGCTGTCAGGCGACTGCAGATTTCTCCTTACAGGAAAACATGTTTATCACGTGTTTATATCTTCTGAGAGAATTGCTAACAGCGTGAGATCACAATTTAATCTATATTAACATATGATTTTTGTAATCTTCCTGCAAACTTTGCATAGATATATTTGCCTTCTTTCGAGAGAAAATGTCGGATATATTCATGTCTCCGCCGATATCAAAAATCGAAGAAGATTTTTTTTAAAAAAAAAAAAAAGACGGCGAACATAAGGTATTGAGAAATAAAAACACAAACAATTTTTCACTATTCCTTTCTATCTGATGCAAGAAGCGGGTATTAAACAACAAAGGGTTTCTCTTTATTGAAAGTAAAAAATAAGTTTTTTTTTCCCAATCTACCCGAATGCCAAAAATTGTAAAAATGTTTTTTTTCGACAAAAGTATTACTTTGTAGGTTTGATCATAAATTGATATAATCATAAAGTGAATGTAAACTGTGGTGGCAAGTTTATCAAAGATTGCTCTCTATCTAAAATTGATCTTTTGTGGTTGAAAAGTTAGTAAAAAGCCCTTTTTTAATGATGATAATATCTTGAAAAGAGGTTATCAGACCTGCCATGTGATTTATTGCGAATTTTATTTAACAAAAGCACTCGTTGTCAACTTACGACATTCTTTTAAAAGGCAGTTAGGTGTTAACAAGTAAGTGGAGAGTTTTTTCTTTGTCATTTTTGCATTATTTTAGATAAGATGATGGCTATATGGATAAGAGGTTAAAACATTTTTGAGAACTGGATTTTTTCTGAGTCATATTCCCTATAATGTTATATTAACGTTGTTTTATTAATTTCTTAAGAATTAGTTTCTAAAAGAAATTTTTATCCTAGATGCAATCTTTATACTTGCTTTCTTATTATTTAAAATTAAGAGTGAAAAAAAATCGTTTATTTAGAAAGTCTTTCCTGAACTTCTTAACTTTGGAAAGACTATGTTTTTCAATATTTAAATACAGCTTTAGCTTGGGATTTTATGAAGAAAATAATTGATTTATATACCACATCATCAACAACAAAAAATCTATAAAAACTCGATCCATTGGGTTCATAATGCAACAATAAAGGCATAATTTAAAATTGTTAACACAATTGTAACTTTTACATTTTATAGTGTTTTCACTATTCCGATTCATCTCTTCGCATACCATCAAATCAATTTAAGGACCGAAAGTAATGAGTTCGAGTCTCAATTCCATCAAAGAATGGCAAATAGGGTAATGATAGCGGTATTGCGCATTATGTACAACTTAAATTGCTTATATGACTCTACAACCCACTTCCAAGTGTTTTCGTTCTCATATGACCTAATCGACAATCGTAGCTGCTACCGATAATAATAGCTGCGGGCGGTAGGCAAGTAGTTATGGTCATGAACTCGCGGTTGGCGTTGTTTCCGTCGAGTCGTGGGTTCCAGTCCAGATGCCACAAAGACCCGTCATGCAGCATGGTCGAAGCACTTTAAATATATTGAGATTACAAGTCCTTCCTTGGCGTGGTGTGGAAGATTGGAGAGGGAGAGTCGGTTAAGGTTTCAACCTCACTCCTTCACGAAGACTCAAAATTACGAGGTAATTTTACGTAATTTACGAAATTACGCCAATAACCCTCGTGTTGCTTCTAAGTGCAACGTTAATAAACAATCAATCAAAAACCATCTCCAATAATTCGAGAGCGATGAAAATGTAATAAATCAAAAAACTTTTCGATCAGTTTATCTATGTATATATCAGTGCTTTTAAATTTATTTTGTTCACAGTTTTCATTGTAATAGGTAGAACTATGTCCAATAATACTTCAGGAGCTAAATGTCCTGAAATGACCGTAACATGGTACATTTCTTGCCTATTAGTTGTCTCGCACAGGTAAGTTTCCTGATGGAGGAGTTTTCTGTTCTTTCATTCCATTGTCAAGATCTTGTTACAAAAACATTGGCACTAACCATTTTTATTTAATGCAAACTGTCTAACAATAAACCTCAATAATCTCTACCCCCTACCGTTGCATTTACAAAGCTATTCTTTTTTACGCAACGTTCAAAGTGCTCTTGACAGGTTTATTTCTTCCGATTTACATTTCCTATACCAACGAGAGGGGGAGAGATTGCACAACACACACAGATACAAAGAAAAAATGATGAAATTCAAAGAAAAAGTTAAATAACTGTCCCCATTTGGTTTGCCCCACCAGCGGAAACATAATGCTGCCTACACAGAACTCAAATAGAGAGAGAGAGCCCCCTCCCAGTATTCTCTGTTTTCAATTCACAGTCGAGTGATGACAGTTAATGCAAGATGCAGTGAGGAGGGAAAGGAATGCGGGAGGTAGGGGAGAACCCCCACCTGTTGGGATGGAAAGAGAGAGTGAAAAGAGGGTCTTCCTGGAGACAGGTGGATTCCCCCATCGTCCCCCGCAGGTCACTCACCTATAGACGTCAAGGCCACGGAAGGTCGACCCATACTTGCCATTAAAATGAAATTTATCACTCGGTAGAATAAATAAATAAATTACCCATGGAGGAACCTCATATTTATTTTATGGTGTACCTTATATTTATTTAGTTATGTACCTCATATTTTTTTTAATGCGGTAACGTAATAGGTAGTTAGAACGATTTTTTAAAGTTAAAAATAGAAATGTAAAAAATACGAAAGGAAACGTGGCAAGGAATGAATATTTAAAATAAGGTAACTCAATCACATCAGAAGTGAAATTTCTAACAAGTGATTTTTTTTGTATTTTGCTCAATTTTTTACATTTTCCTTTCACTTTACATAATTTTTTTTTGTTGTGTTATTCTTTTTACATATACACCATGTAGTATCAACTTTGTATTTATTGTCACTGTTTTATATCTCAGTAAAAATATTTGGATAACAATCAGTTACAGACTAAGAAATGAGGTCATTATATCTAATGGTAGTTGCTATACTTTTTTGTTTTGTTTTGCAAAACGCTTTTTGATAAATATATTGAAACACAGGTAGTTAAGTAAATTGTGCCTTCTTAAGTGAGATTATTCCTCAAGTGAATGCATTTTTCGATTACAAAGGCGGAATAACTATTGTTTAACAAAAAAAAGCAACGTAGGTATTTGAAGGACATTTTCCCTTCCGCTTGCAAAATAAAATCTTAAAAAATCATACTGCTAAAAAATATTAAATTATATTATTAATTTAAAATTAAAAATTAATTGAAATGAATTATTTTTAAATTCAAGGCGTGTGTTTCTAAACAAGCTTCTTCTTTCTCACGTAAACGTGATCCGGAATGCCAAGGTCCATTGCCAACAGTAGCCGCGGCTAGCCTAGTAGTTATAAATAGAATTGAAACACATTCATTGCAAACAATTCTTTGGAAGATATGTCTATGACTTTAAAATAAAAACAAAAAAGTCTTAATTTCGAGCGATCTTAATCATATATAAACACAGTACTTATGTAAATTGTATAGTCTTTTTTTTAATCGAGATATTATCTATATTTATGCAACGCCTGTAAATTATAATATCAGCAGAGTTAATGCGAAACAATTTTAAACAACAGAAAGATTTTGATGTTGTAAACAATACAGAAGAGTAAATAAATTAATTTCCGTTAATATTTGTTTATTTGTAGATTTAACAAAGATATATACCTGCTCTCTCTCTCCCACTCTGCCATATATATATGCTCTTTCTCTCTCTATATATTAAAAATAAGTAATTATTGACTTCGTTTTAGACATACAAAAAAATAAATCATTGTGGTAGAAATTTTGTTATTAAGAGGTGACATTCATATTTTATAGAATAATTATGTAATTCACTAACTTGATTCAGAAGGGAAAAACATGTCTAATACAGCAATAAACCTTCGGTCAACTTTTTACACAAATAGTAACTTTTTTAAATTTTTTTTTTTACTCAAACGAACGTAAAAGATAAAAATACTATTATAAGTAACAAGGAAACTGTGTAGTTACCATTATGCAAAGCAATGAACTTAGTAGTATATGTACGCCTTTTTATCTGCACGGTAAATCAAATGTGAAAAAAATGGAAACAGAATAATAAATCACTAGGTAAACATCACATATGGTGATGCAATCACTTTATCTCCTAGAGATAAAAGTCATTCGTTCAGAAGCTTTGTGTTCATTTTTTTTGAATGTTAAATCAGGTCGTAAGATATGTATATGAAAATTCAAATTATATGAGGTTGCAATGACCTCTTAGAAAGCAGGTTTACTAAAAATCTAGTAATATTGGTTTTTAAAAGAAAATGGTTAGATACAGAAGCAAAGTTATTACTTTTATATTAATAAATAATATTTTCGAAATTACAAGTGAAATTGGTTGAAAAATGCGATTTTTTAAATATTGTTAAAGTTATTTATATATATATATATATATTATAAATTGTATGCATATAAATTGATATGCATTCTGTTTATTGTACAAACAATACTAGTAGCATCATTTTGAAAACTCTATACTCAAGATGATGAAAGAACTTAATTAACTATAAAGTTTTTCGGTTGAATTTTTAATAAAAAAATTTAACAAACAGCGCATTAAGACTGTGTTCGGCCCCGGTAACCAGTAGTCATGGTTACGGACTCGCGACTGGCGGTTTTCGTCGAGTCTTGTGTTAGAGCCTTTTTTTTTTTTGTCCTTTTTTTCCAACCATGTAGCCGGGGCTCATGCATGTTAAATCTGTCGAGGCTTCAAATCCTCCCTTGGCGTGATGTGGAAGTTAGGAGAGGGAGGTTCCAGCTCAAGTGTCGTCCTCGTCACTTGATCGAGGTTCAAAATTATGAGGTCGTTCGAAAATAACCCTCTAGTTGCTTCTAGTGCGACGTTAATAGTGAACCAACCAACCAACGAAAGACTGTGTTCAACAATAAATAAATAAATAAATAAAATAGTTAATGCAAGATCATGAAATGGATTATTCGAACAGATTTTAATGCTTTATATTGTGAAAATGCCTGTAATCTCAATTGGCGCATACATTAAATATTTTGCATCGTAATTGGTTTACTGGTGAAAACATACATTTAATGATTATCTAGAAAAGAAAAGAAAAAAAGTCTCCGTAAAAGCGATAATGCAAGGTAATGACTACTAACACAGGTGGTCACATAGGGAAACTGGCCGTTAATATAGTCGTTGCTTTCCATCCTTAGTCTCTACTTGTATTAAACGACCCCCCGCGTTCTTATGGAAAGGCTTGCAAGTGCAGACTTCTTGCTGAGAGTTCTGTTCTAATTCCGCCCCGTTAACACGAGTAGGGCTACTAAATAAAAACTGCTTATTCGTATTTGAAGGACCACCTGTGAAAATGATCCTCCTGCACGAACCAAAAGTCGTTTCGTTCAAGGTTTGCCCAACTCTTTGGTCTCTTACGCAAGCAGTTGGCAGTTATGGGTTACATAATGGGAACTGTATGTAACCGCGGGATATCCTCGATTCTCTAGGTGACAGGAGCTTTTCTTACTTTCACCTACTTTCAGAATTCTTGAGTTCTTTCAGAATTCAGATATGTAAAGGGGAAGGAATGACGGCAAAGATTATTTACTCCAAAAAACTCTTTTTCTCTTGAAATTTTGCTTTAGAGAATACAAGGATTAAAAAAATTTAAAAATGTAAAATAGAGGACAAATTTAAAAATGTAAATTAGAGGACAAATTTAAATATAACACGTCAGTACAATATAAATATTGCTATTACTACGTAGTGACGTAAACCAAGAGGGGGGCGGATTACCCCGGGCTTCTGATCCGGTGTGGGAGCCGGTAAGTTTTTAATTATATGTATCTCTTTGTAGGAATATAAAAAAAAGGGACTTAGCGTATTTTAGAAGGAAGATAACGCGTAGGCGTAGTGTTTATAGTTAAAAATTTGTGTTAAAAGTGCTGATGCTATAATTTTATAAGAGAAGTCGAAACTCTAAAAAAAAAAAAAAAAAAATATTGACAGAAAAAAATTTAAATAAACGTTAAAAATAGTAGATTAATAAGCCTTTTTAAGTATATGTTTGTCTGCTAAACGTAAACTGCTGAATTTACTTAAGTCTTTAGGCTTTTTTTCCCCCAAAATTATTTTAACTATTTAATTTTAATTAAATAAATGTTAATTATATATTTGTGTCGACATTTTGTATTAAGATCATTACAGTAACGAGGCGGACAGAGAGATTTCCTCCCCGGGCTAGCTGTTAAGTCTATCTGTGGCTCTAAGGAAACATTTCCGTTAGTAATTGGATGTCTTCCACGAACCAGTTGATTCATCCGCCATTTCTTCCGAAATTTGGCATCACTCTTTCTTGCTTTTGAGTGTATCATTAATAAAAGATGATTTTAAAGCTGCTAAATATCTGTAATCCTAAATGCACTTTATATAGATACCATTTGCACTAATTAGTCGTCCACTCTTCTGAAATAACTTCGAGACATGATTTTTTAATCTTCATTTTCTTTACAGAAAGATGTTCTAAAACAATGCAGAATCTGGTCATTGAAATAATAATAACATAATTAATACATAGTTCTGACGTCATTGTAGTTAATAATCCATTTATTATATTTTTGGCGATATTTTATAATAAACAACCATTGAATCATATATCATTTGAATCTAACAAAGTGCATCAGATTGTGGCAGTCGTACTCGAATATAACTAGCTTTTAATGTCATTTGTATTTAACGACCGATCATATTTAATGTCTCTTGCATTTAACGACTACTTGTAACAACGAATTGAAGACGCGTTCTATTTAGAACTTCTTCAGTAGATGAACTTGCAACATAAAAATGCTCTTCATAATCTTAATTCCATTGTATAATTTGCAAATTATCATTTTAACTTAACCACTGTCTTCACAGACTTGCCTCCTTGCAGACATTTTTGAAGAAGTTAACTTCTTTGTAAAGGATTCGTGGATCCACCAAAAACGCGTTTCTTAATAATCTTATTCAGTATAATCATTCTTGAATCTGGTGTAATTCTCACAGAAGATTGTCAACAGCACTTAGCAAATGTCAGTAAAAACGTTTTTTAACTTATTAATTGTCGTTAAAGAGTACAATTTAAGCAAAATATTTTATTTTTAATCCTTATTCAAAGCTTGCTTATTAGTAATTATGTCGTAAGATAACTATTTTTGAGGAGAGGTGTCCAATTTTAATTTACGATAGTTAATATAATAATTATATTAATAAATTTTGCAATTTTATGCATTTCTTAATTGTATATATTTAATTATTGATTAAGTAAACTAATTTGATATAAATTTAATCTCATTTATAAATTGCGTATCAAAAATAATTATATAAATTCAAAAATTCAGTTTTGAATAATTAATGAAACTTTGATATATTTTATGCTCAGATTTCCGACTTAAATTACTATTTTTTTTAAAAAAAATCCGAGGGCGCGAGGAAATTTTGGGGAAATCAGTGCCGATTTTTCTGCATAACACTTGAAATGTTTTCCTTGAAAATAATGGAAAATATCTAGACTTTGAGGACGACCATCCTGATTTGATAATTGTTCATAAGTCCTGAATAAATAAAAGAATTGCGATCTCTTAAATGTATACAATATTTATTATATCCGATGTCCAAAACAACTTTTTACAATGTTAAATTTCCATAGATATAAAATGTGACCGATAGCGATTGTTTTCATTAATGTAATCGTCATTAGAACAACAGTCAGAGCATTGTTCGATTGGAAGTCTATTTCTGCCTTTTCGACTCACAGTTTTTACAATGAACTCAACAATAACCAACCGATTCTTCCCTTAATAGCACTGGAGGTGTCGGGGTAGCACTTGTATTGAACGATCACCTGTGTAAACGACCGCGCAATCCGTCAGTGGTCGCGCGCGCCGTCACATCCCCCCCCCTCGGGTGGAGGGAGGAGGGTGAGTGGCGGGCAGGTGGAGGGAAGCCGCAGCTGGATGGAGGGTAGCGGGCTCTCAGAGGTCGTTCACCCCGCTCGTTCGCGGCTCTTACACTGTACATTTATAGCATGACATGGTAATAGCGGAGGTTTAATAAGCGAACACTTTAGATCGGGGAATTTTTTTTAATGTAAAGGAAGGGTTATTTTTGTATATATAAGTAGATGGAATTTATAAGGGTATTTAAATTTCATTTTAGAATTTTGTGCTACTTTAATTTTATTTCAAATCAGTTTTATAAATCAGAAAAAGTTTTATTTTTACCAAAGGCTTGCTTTTTAAAGTATGATTAATTGAAACAAATAAAACGGTTAAATAATTTCCATAAGATGTCTTGTTAAATAAGATTTATGTGCAGCAGAAAAAATGCAGAAAAATATTTCTAATCTACTTATTTTTCTTAATATTTTTTTTTTTTTTGAATTAATATATGCCATACGTATTACTTCTCGATTGTGAACATAAATATAAAAAAAAAAATATTTCCCTTTCACTCTTAATTTTTATTTATTTGCTGGTGTAAAATTTAAATTAGACAAATAAAACGTTCAGAACTAGGAATATTTCTGTCGCATAAACATTTTTTAAAAGAAAAATTATTTTTTAAATCTTTGTTCTTCGCTGTTTTCATGTAATATTCTCGCTTATATCAAATACTTATCATATTTCATGTTTTTTTTAAAAAAAATTATTATTTATAAATAAGTCCACCTAGATTTTAAATGAAAAATAGCGTTCAATGTCACGAAAATTTGCAGAACACTTGCGTTACCTTCATGAAGAGATTTTTATCTGCGTATGTCTGGTACATTTTCTTTCAATAAATTTTAATTGCAGTAAAAAATTAGCAAAATTTGTAAAGTGATTCCTAGATTGTATAGTCAAAAGAGTGCTCCCCCATCCCCCGAGAAATCGGAGCTGTGTTCAAATCTCAATTAAAAAAAAAAAAAAAAAAGGTTATTAACCTTCTAGTACCTGCATGGTCACAAATGGGGATGGTATTTTCAAAAACTACCGAACAAAAAGTTCTCTTATAAATCCAGTGATCTCAAACGTTAGAATCAAGATCAATTGTGTCATTTAATCCAAAAACGGATGTTATGTTCTGTGATTATTGTTTTATGGTTGATTTCTAGCTGTTGCCTGCAATCTTGAGTGTAGATTTAATGCGAAAGTACGAAATAAAATCTCAAATAATTTGGTGGCCAACATTTTAGCTCCCGATCAGCAAAAACGCAATGATATTGGTAAACACTGTTAGAAAGGAATACCACCATTTGTTTTCAGTCATTTTTTATTTTTATCCTCCATATTTTACAAACTTTTTTTCTTGAATTAAAGTTCAAAAAAAAAAAAAAAAAAAAAAAAAAAAAAAAAAAACCCCGTCAGACTCGAATTACATTAAAAACAGTTTGTCTGGATTAATTCCGAAAGATTTGATTTGATTTCTATGCCATTTCAATTATTTATTACTGGTTTCAAGAAAATTATCAGGAATCAGTATCGAAAGAACGCTCGATTCTGTATAAGGAGAGGATACATGCCTAACAAATGTTTCTGAGAACCAGCGCAACATTTTTGTGAGCCAAGCAGCCAAGGGAAGAAACCAGAATAGAGAATTTGCATTCCATTAGCTTTTATATTTTAAACTCTATGTTTTGCTAATAATTTTGCTTCAGATCCAGTAAAAAATTACTGGATTCTCACCGAATTAGAATTATTGGGCTTAGAGTAACTGCGAAAAACTTGATTTGATTTCTGTCCCGATTGAACTATTTACTTATTGGTTACAAGAAAATGATCGGGTGTTGGAATCGAAAAAACGCTCGATACAATTCCCATAAGAGAGGATGTATTCTTAGGAAATATTTCTGAGAACCAGCAATCATTTTTTTTTTTTGTTTGTTTGTTTTTTGAACCTGAGGAAGAAACTAGAAAAATGCCACCGCACCCAATTCTTAGGAGGAGAAATCATTGCTGAAAGCGCTGGTAATTCTACAACGTTTAAAATATTCAACGAATTCATTCATTAAACATTCTACATGTCAAACAATTGATTGGAAAATAATTGAGATTAGAGCTTGCAATTCCCTTCTTCCAGGTATATTTATTTCAAAAATTCAACACGAAAATTAAAATGCCTCTCATGATTTATTTCATAAATACATCTTTCTTTTTTATAAAGTTTCAGCATTCATTAAATACTTTATAAAATTTATGGTTTATAGAATTACAAAATATACAATTTTTTAAATGAAATACTTCGAGGTATTTTTTTTTTTAAATCAAGGATGAAAAAGTAAATAAATTTAGAAAAATAGGTTGATTTTACTTCGTTCTTAGGCAGAAAAAATATATATTTTTCCAGCATTTTAAACATTCAAAATTTCTAACATTTATAAAATTATTACAACAATTATCTTAGAACTCTTTTTTGAAAGACAGCCTGGTAAACATTTTTGAGGAGACATTAATTAAGCTAATCCCGCTAAATTAAATTCTTAGTTAATTTACCGATGGAAGTACTTTAAGACCTTATCAGATATATAATTTTACTTATTTTCTCTTTTTAATTATTTTCCGTTGAAAAAAGTAAAAGGATTCTTCGGAAAGTACAAATATCTCTTTTATCTCTGAGAATGTGTCATGTAAAAATGTCTACTGATAAAGATTTCATCTTATGTAAGAAGTAAAATCTACATCACGGATAACGAAAAAAACAAAACAAAACAAAAAAAAAAAAAAAAAAAAGCTTCCTCCTTGATCGCAGCAGTTAAAGAGAAAGGAAAGCGAGGATCGTTAGCGGCGTTAAATCTTTCTAAACATTTATAACAGGCGAAGAAAAACGTGCGAATTACCAAGAAAGTAAGCAAAACCTTCTTACCAAGATGGGAGGAAAGATAAAATTAGAAAGATGGAAGGACGGAAGTGCTTTTTCTGAAACTTCTAGGTTTTCTGGAAGTTTTTCTCCACACATCCTGTAGGTTTCCATAGGAAACGACTTTTACAACAAGAGCAACAAAGTATGTAACCTACACACCTGAGATTTTAAGATAGGAAAAGATTTTAAGAACTTTTTTTCTTCTTCTGAAATATGACAATAAGGATGTCATCAGTTCGAAGGTATTTAACGATAGAATATAATTGCCTCAGTCTGGGTTTTTCTTACTGTACACCATTTTCAGTGCAAAATTTCTCTTGGGAAGTAATAAACTATCGGCCCGAATGTATTAATGAGCAAGAAATGCAAACAATAATATTTTCAAATATTTCCTAATTTTAATAAATTTAACAGTTCAATATGAATGAATAATACTTAAAAGTTATCTATACCTGATACTTGTAATAATGATTTACGTGTTGTATCAATTACAATTATGTATCTGTGCATTAAATTTAAAGACATCCGATGGGTATAAAATATTCAGTCGACAGTTATTTTGTTGAAATTCTTTAAACGAGCATTTTAAAGAAATGAAAATGAGATAACCATGCTAGAAAAAGGTATTATTACGCGATAACATTTTACAACTATTAAAAATATTACCCTCTGATGAAAAACAGGACATTTTATACAGTACATGTGCAACAGCAAGGAGTGTGGGATAAACTAAAATTCATTTTTTCCAAGTTCAAAAATATTATTAAATGCGCAATTATAATTTCAGAACACATTGTCATACTTTTCTTCATAAAAACTACCAGAAATAAGTTTGATTTACCCATTGCTCATATTTTATTAATATCTAAAATAAAGCGTATATATATATATTACGAAAAGTTAATGAGTTGAATTTTATTCGAATTTATCAGATTTAAAGTTGGTAAACAACTCTTTGCTACGCCTAAACACATATAGTTCTAAACATTGTAGTTCCATAATTGAGTCATTATTTTTTTTTTATTTAAAAGCTATATTACTTAATTTTCCTGAATATTACATGTTAAGTTTAACATTACAAGGATGTTATTTTATTTCAAATAAATAAACAATAATATTTGGAAAAATTCATCACAAAATCTTGCAGAAATTATATGAAGATACCACCACGAAACGTGATTTAATAATTTTGGGGAGGTTCTAAAACAGTATTTCTCTGCTTGACAATTGACAATGGATTCGAACAAAGAATTTTCAAAATAACATTTTTCTGATAACGATTTGTTCGAATAACTTTTGAACTAATCCATGAAGATAATGACAAACTCTGGAAAATCTTTTAAGGAGATTTCTTACCAATTCTTATTTAATTTTCTCTCTTGTTATTAATATACAGTCGTCGAACATTTACAAAAATGTTCTTACGAGCTCAGATTTTAAAATCTATGAATTTTTTCGAGCAGCTAACGAATAAAAAACCAGTCAAAAAAGTATCAACCGGGAAATAATCAAACATAAATATTATTCCACATTTTCAACCGAACCAGAACCAAACAGTTCATTAAAAACACTTGAAATAAAAAGCTTCCATACTTAAAAATGGAAAAAACCTTGAAAAACTGCAGTAAAACTTCGAAATAAATTTTGATCTGAGCCATTTTATTTTGATTAATAGCAGGCGGTCAGAAAATGATACAGAATGATTTCTATTCCCCAAGCTATTACAATAAAACAATTTCCTTCCATCCTGACTATTTCAACCTAGTGCTTTCAGAAGCGGTAATCTATTCACCGTCGGTACTAATTCGAGGTTGAACTCGAAAAATCAGGACAAGTAACTAAATCTTTTGTTTTTTAGAACAAAATGCAGTCCTCGCTTTTACAGGTCAAGAACGCTGATAAAAAATAGTGATCTCTTTTTGCACTTTGTAAAGGTTTTTATCTGTTACTTCAGTAACAATGAATTCACTGTCCGATGTCTTCAGTCCATTGTAGGTCACCTTACAGCGTTTTCGCATTTGTATTACTGAAATTTTCTGAACGGAAACTTATCTGAAAATGGCAGGTATATAATGATGAATTAAGTGATAATTTTTAAACCATTTTTTTTGAAAATTAAATTTAAGTTTGAAACTTTAATGCTAAAAGTAGCTAGGTAATTCAAAAAAGAATATTTCAATTACAATATTATTTATTTATTTTTTACTTATGTAGGAAAGATTCAACAGAAAATGTAAGTTTGAAATTTTAATGCTGAAAGTAGCTAGGTAATTCAAAAAAGAATATTTCAATTACAATATTACTTATTTATTTTTTACTTATGTACGAAAGATTCAACAGAAAGTTATTATATTCTTCCTATCAAGTGTATAATTAACATCAATAAAAAGGAACTTTTTGAAAAACGCAATATAATAAGAAATCGAAATCATTCTTAGAAATGTGCTTGCTCTATTAACCTTATTTTTCTTTTCAGTTATATTAATCCTACTTTTCCTTTATGTCACTGCACAGTTTTGCTGAATCATCTCCACCTCTGATATTTTTTTGATGTAACAAATTTACTATGATAATTTTACACTAGATCTCTATTTTTACGGAAAACAGGCACTTAGCACTTCAAACGTAAATTAGCAAATAAGTACTTAGCACTTCAATGTACTTTAACTTAATTTACTAACTGAATTAACTACAGATTGAGCATGATTGTAAAGAAAATCAATAAATTTCTACGAAGATAGTTTATTTTCTAATTAAATATATTCCTTTCAATAAATAAATCAAATCAAATAATAACGACATTTTTTTTCTTGTAGTAATAGATTTATGATAAAGTGTGAATAGGTTAAGGTAAACAGGTTAACTAAAAGGTCATCTCCAGTGACCAAGCCATTCGTGCTTGTTTTTACGTTAATATTTTTCTGTTTTCACAAAAGTCTGCTAGAAACTAGTTATAAAGAATGGTTACCTCTCTCTATTTTCATAGTTTGCGATGTTGAAGAAAAACAGAACAAAAATTCTTATTTTTAACAGATGATTAATACAAATCAATTAAGATCATTGAACTCTTGATACTTGTCGTCTGCATAAGCTTAAAACGATTCATAATTTATTCATATCTCAAGTTTTTGTTGTTGTTTCTCTGTATGAATTGGAACTCAATCCTCTCAAGAAGTGATTCTGAATATCACTTAAAAGACTTTGACTCTTTAATCCTTTTCCCCACGTGGAGGAAGTTATTTTGCGGAAGAAACGCACACAAACAATACGTTCATCAGACAGATCTACAAAAAAGGTATTCAACAGAAACACAATCTACAAGTATTTCCATTCTCAATTGAAATAGATACCAGCTATAACTATTTTATTGCAATTTCTTCTCTTCATTCCGGTTTATATGAATGGTTAGTGAAACAGAAGACGTAGATATTTACCTTAAGCAATACAATTTACATGTATTTACGAGTAGGTATCGTAAAGTTTTAATTATTAATAAGAAATAACCGAGATATCTTCAGTTGAAATTTATTCCACACATTAATTGGTACTTATGTACATAATGTTGTAAATTACAGCTTTTCCTGATGATTTGTTTGGTTTCAGGAAGTCGAAGATTGAAGAAACCCAAGGTATGAAGAGTTCAATCTGCTGAGTTCTACGATGACGGCTTGCGAGAAATGTTGAAAGAAATGTGTAACTCTAGATGGTGTTTATGTATAGAAGTATTAAAAAGGATAAATAAAAATTAACTTTCGAGATCAGTTATTTTTAATAATACTAAAAACTTCGCGATATTCCGGCATAATAATTAAGACTTTACAATACTGCGAGTTACTTTAATCTACGATTTCCTGAAACCAAACAAATCAGCGCGAATAGCTGTAATTTACAACATTATGTACATAAGGATCAGTTATTATGCAGAATAAATTTTATCCAGATTTCTAAGTTATTTCTTAGTACACGATAACCCTCGTATTGTACATATAACTAACTTATCCTGTACTCAATATTCTTCAATTTAAAACTTCATATTTCGGTAGTTTTATGTATATATTATGTTACATCATTTTTCATATCATATTACATGATTTAATTAATACTTTTTAGGAAAGATATTTTTTATTTTGTTTTAATAAAAACCATATTATTTCAAAGATATTAAATACAATTTGCTCCAGTTAATTATTTTCATAGACTTTCTAATATATTAATTTATGCACTTAAAAAATTGCTCTTTTTTAAAGCGAAATCAACTTTCAGCTTGAATTTCTAAAATTAGAAATTCCCCAATACGAGGAAACGAGGGACTTCACCCCCTCCCCCAATGGAACCAAATAATATTTTTAGCTGGATAGTGTTTTATCCGCAAACAAGGAACAGAGCTTTCGTCTCTCTTTTCCAAAGTTTTGTTTCAAAACAACTTCAAGGGGAAATTATGACTACTACAAACTAAAATACCGTAAAATTTAAGATTTTACCATTACATAGCAAGACTCAGAATAAATAAATAAAACGGAAAAAAAAAAAAAAAAGAGAAATATTTTGTTATGTTTGATGGACGGTTTCTCAAAATATGAGTTTCTCTTACAAATGTGAATCTGAATACTGAAGTTTGGATTCGAAAGGAATGGTTTCTTTCCCTTTTGAATAAATCAGTGACTCTTTACGGATGAAGACTTTTGTAAAAGATTCGCTTATGGCTCCGCTCAGAGAAAATTTGCTTGAAAAACTTTCTACGAAAATAAAATTTCATAAAAAAAAAATTACTTTCATTTCAATTCAACAAAAGGTGGAATAGAATTTGATTCGAGTCCTCAGGGAAAAAAATCTGCATTTTAAAGTCAGATAAAATCATAAATTAATTTAAACTCTAACCTAGAAATATTTGTGCCCTTCTTCCAGTATTAGTACGTAAAATGGCGAAATACGAGACAATTTATTTTGTATTTAATTTTCTCTTAGATTTTTATAAATTACGCTTGATATAAAAATGCATTAGATAACCTTAAAGGAAGAGTTTCAATAGAAAAAAAAATAATAAATAGTTTTGAAATAAAATAAATAATAAATAGTTTTGAAATAAAATAAATAATAAAT
>BMAW01021515.1:70166-101781 GCA_019974015.1 Nephila pilipes | reverse complement strand
GAAATAAAATAAATAATAAATAGTTTTGAAATAAAATAAATAATAAAACACCGAAGAGATTCACCGATATTGATAAATATGCGTTCCAAATTCTTCATTCTGAGTGACTATTCTAAACTATTATGCTTAGAAAGTAATGCTTTTGAACAAAACTTATTTTTAAAAAATATTGCACATTTAATCTGCAAAAGATGGAATCATTTTTATCAAAGACAAAAAGATTCTTTCGACACATTGACCTTTTCAAAACATGATGCAATCTGCTGAAAAAAAGAATTCGTAATCGTCTGTTCAATCTAAATCACAATGTTATGTAATATATTCTTGAAGACACTGTTTTACACTAGGGATTCCTTACAATTATTTAGATTGAAAGTACATAGAAGAGCTATCTTTTGAAATTAATGAATTTTTTTTTTATTTCATGACGGGAGAAAGTAATGCGCGAATCTGTATTTTTATCAGTTAATCTTTGAAAGCGATAGTTCTTTTAGTCAGGCATAGTTTAAATTTATTTGCAGCTCTTTTTATGTTAGGATACTGAACTCAGTTTAAATTTTCGTCATCTGCAACTTAATGGCAAGAATAGTTATTTATTATTCATAAGTAAATATTTGCTTTAGAGTTATTACACCACCTTTTTGCCAGAATGAATATTTAATTATATGAATTTAAATTACTTTAGCAAATCAATCATTATTAAATAATAAAGATGCTTGATTTAAATGCTGTTTCCTAAGTTAGTGTTTTCATGAAATTAGTTCTGTAACACCATCATTACATTCATTGCATCATCTCATTAGACTTTCATATTTAAGCTACTTTTTAAATAAATAAATTTTTATCGAAGGAAAAATACATGCAAAATGCATACAATACACAAAATACAAAATTTATACAAAAATACAATTAACTACAATTACTCAAAAAAAAAAAAAAAAAGAAGATTGTAGAAGGTTTATATTACTATAAAAGGTTTTATTACTATATTTATTTTACTTCTTGGATTAAAATGAACAATCATATTAACTACAGATAAATGTTTTCAAATAATTTTAACTGAATTACTTAGTTGCATCACATGTATACAATGTCTTATTTTCCATTAAAATCTAGAAACTTAAATGTTTATTGGATTAAATATTTACTAGCTAAATTTAAATCAATTTTCTTTAACTTTTTAAATATTTCAATCTATAATTAATTTACTTTTTAATAAAGTTAATTTTCCAATGGAAAATTTCTCCTCTGAAATTTTTAACACGCATTCAAAATAAAACAACAAACATAACAGCAGTTCGAAAAGTTTAATCATTTTTCAAAATATCTTCAATCCACAAATAAAAACACTTTTTCGTCTTTTTTACTCTCCGGAAGCATTAAGGTAGTTTTCTAAGCTATATGAATTTTCTATATTCTTTTATTTATACTATAAGATATTTTGACCACAGAATTTCACTCGCATGCTAATTCTAAAAATGGAGAAAAAAAATTTAAATTATTTTCCATAGCAAAAAAATTATCGTTTGATTGTAATTTAACTTCTGAAGAACAAAAACAGAAAACGACGAAATCAGAAAAACCGAAACCAACTTCTCATAGCGCAATTAGCGAGGAAAAGTGATTCGCCGCTGGCGCCCTCTATCGGCCAATAGTGTGCCCAGGCAATGACCTTTCTTAGGTCGGAGCCCAACTCGGATCATTCGCATCAACAATCCACAGAACTTCATCCAAAACAAATCAAATACCTCGATTTGCTAAGCGAACTTTTCGTTGGATCGATACGAAAATACGCCAATGGATGCCAAAAGAAATTTTGATACATTTCGTAGTTACGTAAATATCAACAAAGTCTCACAGCGATTCATTTAGATACATTCATTCTGAATAAAACTTTCAATACTAGTGACAATCGATATAGAATTCAGAACTATAAATGACGTTTTTTATATTAAGTATAAAAAAATCTTTCTGAGAACTTATAACAATGTTCTCCTCATATACACACATGTAGTTTATTAGATACTTAAATAATACATCTAGGTCTGAAAAGTAATATAATAATAAATATCTCACAAGTAACATATTATAAAATATAAAAGTCATATCACACATGAAATGAAATTTTTTTTTATTTTAAAGCATGAGTTTATGCCTAAGTTCCGCATATGGAATTCAAAAGAAGTTCAAAATAATATTTATAAAATTTCATCTCAAACTGGAGGTATTATCACAGAAAAAAAATGAATAACTCTTCCAATTTTACCCTTTACTTTCCTTCTCAGAACTCTTTAAGAACTTGAGTCGTACCTGAAGCGACAATCTCAGGTTCAATGACCTCTCTGCATTCGCGCTCACATTACTTTCACTACAAAGTCATTATAGACAAAAAAATATTTTTTTTTCGAAACAATACACAAAAAAGAAATTCAAATTGCACATAATAGTCGATTTTGATGCAAAAAAATAAAATTTGGACTTAGTCTTTTTATGTGTTCTGGACATTCACTGGACTCTGTCCCCTTAAAGTTCAATGCACTCTTTACCAAAACCAAACACAACATACATGAGTGAGATTAGTCAAATCGTTCAAAAACATTGTAAGTTGGAACAAGAAATGATATTTGTTGGTTTATTTGTGAATGCCGCATTAAAAGTAAGACATACATTATTTACATACAAATGACAACAAACATGAAAAGTTTACATCGGAATAGTTTATTCACTTAAAACTTTTTTTGCACATTCCAAATGAGAATCTGACATTACGGAAAGTATTTTAGAGGAGATTTACCGCAAAGTTTTAACTTTAAAAAATATTTAAATTTCAAGGGGGAAATTAAAATTTCTCAGACAAAACATTTATTTATATCTGATGAAACATTTTATACATGAACAATATAATAATACAATGAAATGAGTTAAATTATTTAAAAAAGTGATCATATTTTCATTTATAAACGTATAACATACCGGAGTTTTCACTAAGGTCATTGACACCAAAGGAAGAAGTTACTTACCCAGAATTCTGAGTTTCTTTTCCGCAGCTCCTATCACCTCGACAAGTATCACAATTATCCAAAATCCATCGGGAACTGTGCAAAAAAATCACTTTGGACACACAAAATTTATTTGGCGACCACCAAAGAGAACCGTTCGGAAACGCAAGGAACTGCAAGTACGACTTTCTGCTTCGACCAAGTCAGATGTACACTCTTTCGTTCTCTAATCAGATGTGAGCCTCACTCTCAGCAGACATGTACACACCGATCACTTGATACTCGAGGAAATAGGAAGGTTGCCAGAAATGGAGACTTATCGCCAGACGTTGGCTACTCTCTCCTCCGCAGTTTTCATTTTCAAGAGGAAATCGTCGAAGCACGGAAAAAAAAATGGGAAGTTCTTTTTTCTTTCACTTTTTTCCTCTCGCTGTTCGAACTTTCATTAGCGGGAGAATCGGCACGGAAGAGGAGATTTTTCAAAACTTTTCTGGAACTTATTGCTTTCGAGTGTTATCGGAGAGCTTTGATGATCGGTGTGGTTGGAAAAGAACAATTGTGTTTTCTGGGTAATTACATTAATTGTGTGAATAATTAAAGCTGTGTATCGGTGTATCTGAAAACAAATTATTGGGTCTTATTCTAGCAATAGTACAGGTAATTTCACGCGCTTTCGAATTTACACCCGTTGGATTTTTATAAAAAAAATGTTCCTCATGAACTTTGAACACGAGTACATATTCTCTCAGAAAAAAAGTACAAACATAGTCTGATACAAGTTATGCAAAATAACGAAGCAATATTTTTTGAGGTTCATTTTTGGTATTGTAATCCGGAACAATTTTTTAATGTAATACATCCGCTATTCAGCACTCGATTTTAAGGTTTTTTTTTTTTTTTTTTTTTTTTTTTTGTAATACGAATAGAAGTAAGCAACTCATTTTAATTTTTTACGAATCAATTCTTTGCGGCGGATTACGTGCTAATGGAAATCAGAAAGGTGCAATTATCATAGAATTTTTCATTCTGACGAAATGTTTTATCAATCTTTCTTAAGTTTTTTGCAAGACTGTGTTCTTTAATAAAATTTAAATATTCTTTAAACTTTAAAAATTAATCTTTAATTAGAGTTTCTAAAAGTGATGAAAGATAATCGCATTTAAAGAGACAAGAGAAGTGTTATTGAATAAAATAATATCGCAATGTCTTTGACTCCTTTTTAAAATAAATATGGTATGATAATTATTAATATTTTTAGGTGCCATTACAGTACTGCTCTGGATTTATGTTTTATTTCGTCAGATAAGCGGATAAATTACAAGTTCCCACTTCTAGGAATCTATTTGTTTTTGGTGACCTTTTATGTATAAAGATTTCAGAAACCACATAAAATTTTAACAAAAATTTCTGTAATTTTGTATAAATTTTTTTTTAAAAAAAAATCTTTTTCGATACGATGCAAAGATGAAAAATAAATTCTTTTTTACCTAATTTTTATTTATATATATATATATATATATATATATATCTGACTTTAATGAGGTAAAAAAAAAATTCCAAAACAAATGAATCTATAAAATGAGAACTAGCTTTGTTTTAATATAAATTTATGCGCAGTGAAGTTGTAATGTAAGGGACGCTTCGGTGGGTAATTTGAAGATAATTTTTCTTCAGTTGAAACTATACATGAAAATCGTTAAGTTAAGAGCTATGGTTTGTTAATATTACTATTGCTGATACGGGTTTGGGAAAAAATTCTTACCTAACGACGTTTCTGTTGAAGTGATTTTTTTTTTCTTTGATTTTCTTTCTCATCGTTTTTTTTTTTTTTTTTTTTTTTTTTTTTTATATTTAAAATTACAACCGTTTTTTTTTAAGTTTCAAATTCGATTTCTCCCCCTCGTTTTTCAAGTTGCTCGAACATTAAGCTTTTCGATTGTGGAAGCATTTTTTATATGTTCCATTAACAATATATCTAAATGTAGCTACAAAAGATATTTTTTTTAAAAAAAAATCTCGGGGTAAAAGAAAACTATCGTTACACGTAGTAATATGTTTAATATGATCATTATTAATCGTAATTTTAAAAAAAAGTGCATCTAATAATAAGTTTCAAAAACTGCTTATTTATAACTTAAAACCTTTAAAACAAATAATATTTTAAGAAATGATATTGGTTTTGACGAGATTACAAATTTCAACTATTGTAATTTACATAGAATTTACTAAAATAACTACATTAGGATATTTATTAACTTTATCCCAAAATAGTCTTTTCATTTTCTGAATTTATTTATTTAATACGGAATTCATTTTTCCAATCAAACGTCTAATATTTTTACTCTATTTCTGAAACATCCTTTTAAATAAATTCTTACGTTTATATTATTACACATTAATTAATAATAGTTACTAACACAAAAGAGTTTTACCGTGTCATAGCCAAAGCTCAATATTTCTTAACACTGAAACTTGGCTTAGGACAAAGTGGTAACTCATTCTGTAGGGCATCATTTTCGCGCACCACTTGCCGCATTGTTTCGTTTTCACCTCCTCAGGAGGCAAAAAAACCACTTCTTACTCCCATCTCTCTCTCTCAACTCGATCGCAGTTCAAACGGGTAATGGGTTATACAAACAATTACATTGGCGACTTGTTTTTTGAGGGAAGTTTTTCCTCCTAACACTCTCTGGGAGTAAAACAATATGTTACGAGATGCTAGGAAAGGAATTTGGGCGAATATTTTATTGCCTTGGAACAGAGATGGTAAACACATATCCAGCTACGGCCCATTTTCTAACGAGATTCACCAGGGTACGTTGTATGTAGTTATGGTAAAGCTCATTCGACACATTATTGGAATAAAAATATAATGCACCTTCTTCTCGACTTATGACCATCCGCATTTCATAAAAGGTTTTCTCACGTTTACTCATCAACTAATCTTTTGGGCTATTTTATGATGTTATTTCATTTGATAACCACACCTTGTGAAAAAATTGTAGTTAATGTAAATCAACGACTCTATATAAACGATGGGGTATCGTAAAGTTTTAGCTATAATAAAAAAATAACGGAGATAATCTAGATTAAATTTAATCTGCGTATTAACAAATCCTTTTGTACATAATGTGGCAAATTATATGGCGATAAATGTTGATTTGTTTGATTTCAGGAAGCTTTACATTGAAGAAACCCAAAGAATAGGAAAGCGTTAATTATAACTAAATAATCGAGATAGAAACTTAATTTGTATTAATTATTCTAAAGACTTCTCTACATAGTCACCATCCAGAATTATACATTTCTCTCAGTTTTTATTTTCGAAGAAACAATTGTAGAAGTCAGCGGATTTAACTCTACATGTTGCAAGTAACTTAAATCTACGGCTTTCAGAAAACAAATAAATCAACATATAAATTACTGTAATTTACAACATTAGGTACTTGAGGGTCAGTTAATATGTAGAATAGATTTTATCCAGATATCTCGGTTATTTCTCTTAAAAAAATTAAAAATTTACGATAACTCCTCATATGTATTAGAAATATAATGAATAAGAGAGGAGGACGAGGTAGAGCAATTGGATGTGTTTAAATGCAGAAAGGAGTTAAAAGGTTAGCGAAATTATAGTGCACACGACATTGCTGAAGAAAGAATAAGTGATCGACGGAAAGCTGTAATTTGAAATATTGCTGTGCGTACATTTTATATATGCAAAAAATATTTAAAATTTATTTTTATATGATTTAAACTCGCTATTGTCACTACTTATGCTCAGAAGGATATCTTAACAACACTTAACTGAAAGAATTAAGACTTAAATTATATGAACAGAAAACGGCAGAGTAGCGCTCCTTGGCATTTTTGGACGGGGAATAAGACAAAAGCTATTGCGCCGCTTAGCAATTTTCGATTGGGAAACAGCTCATACCGTGACTGTCAAACGGTTAATATTTTATTGAGGGGGCGAGTTACTTACCATTCCACATTCAAAACACAAACATTTATTTTTTTTATTATCCTAAAACAGGAATAAAAACAGTCTAAAGATCTGTTTGTCTGACTAAACTTCGATGAAACAGATCCTAAGTATTCCAAAACAAAGGCGCAACAAATTATGACCACAGAAATGGATCGAATGGAGTAATGGGTTGTCGATTTGTTACAAAAAGAAATTTGCTTTGCATAATGTGCGAATCACAGGAGAAATAGGAAGAACTTTTTTCCCTCAGAAGCAAATTATTTTTTTTTTTTAATTTTTATCATTTAGATCCAAAATCGTATTTCGAAAGGCTAGCAAAACGTTCTTTGGATTCTACTCTTTATACTAAGGTACCGTTCTCCCTCTTGAAAAACAAAACTTATTTATAAAACTCTCATTAGGCCCGTCCTAATGCATGGTTCTGAAATTTGGTATCTAAAAATGGAGAATACAAAACTGCAGTTCTTGAGAGAAACGTTTTCAGTATTACTCTCGGTAGCGACAAAGAAATGGCCTTTGGAGAAGACGTTTTAATTCTGAAATTTATAGAACTTTTATTGAGCCTGATATCATTAAATGTATTGAAGTGAAACGAATGAACCGAGCATCTCATATTGTTAGAACGCAAGAGAAAAATCCAGTTAAATAAGATTTTGGTTGCAAAGCCCTTTACTGGTCGGAAAAAAGGCAGATCAAAACTACGATGGCTTGGTTCTGCTGAATGGGATTTTAAGGTGATTAGTTACAGGAACTGGCTGAGACTAAGGCAAAACGCTGGGTATCTTGAAGGAATCTTTAAAAAGATGGCCTTGGCCCACCCTGGGCTGTTGAGTCAAATATGATGAGTATTTTAGTTTATAGAACGTGCGATTGAGTACATATTTTATATTTTTCCTCGTGTGTATATATTTATATACACATAGATTGAATTGTTTTATATACAATCTTTATAATCCGTATGTATGGAAACAATACTGAAAATTATAAATCTGACTTGCGACCTGTTAATCGGAACGGTAATCGAGAATACTCCGGAATTGAATATTAACTCCATATAAATTAGGATAATTGTTTAATATTTAAATAACTGTTTATAGCTAGTGTGGCTCGCGTCTCTTTTTTAAAATAGAATTATCAAATAAAACAACATAAACAAGGGAATCAGCTTATGGTTCTGAAAATGGAAAAATAAAAGAGGTATCGAAGACGAATATTATTATTGCGACCGCAATCTACTACAGCTGATCACAGGAAATAAACAGGCAATAAAAAAAATACTGTTTTTGAACTCTGTTGCATTGTTATTCTCTGGAGTACTGTTGTTGTACTCTCAATAATTGCTGGCAACAAAGAGAATCTTTACTACTGTCCGATTTCTATTGGTTAAAAAAATGTCATTCGTTGGTCACGGAAAGAATAATGTTTGATTAGCAAATCTAGTCATGCCATTCACAGTACAATAATTAAATACGATTGTTAATTGTTGTCTTAATGCTGATTGATTGATTATTTATTAAATTCGCTCTCAGAAGCAGCATGAGAGCTATTGCCGACGAAGTTTATAATTTTGAAGCTCGGTCAAATGACGAGAACGACACCTGAGCTGATCCTCCTCTCTCCAAACTTCCATACCACGTGTTGAAACTGGAGAGAATTCAGCGAGACTTTCTCTAGATTAGAGGTCTTCAACCAGGGTTCCCTGGAACTTTGACAGGGGTTCCGCAAGAGATCACTATTTGCTTAATCAAAGTGCCAAATTCTTAGAAAAACCGTAAAAGCCACGTGCTTCAAAAACCTTAATCGAGACGCATTAGGTCACATATTATTCTCCATTCTTTAGCTCAGGTAAAGAATCGCCCACTTAATTGGCCACTTATTTCACTATTTTCAAGGTATAAAGTAAAATTTACGCCACCCTCTTAAAACTGAAATTGTGGGCAGATTTCATTTTGAAAGATATTGAATGCTTTCCTAATCTGCATAATATTTTAGTAGACCGTAACGCTAATCCCTATAAAAATGTTAAAATTAGTTTGGTCCAGCATTTATTAGATCCGCAAAAAACATTTCTTGAATATTTCCCTGTTCGAGAAGAAAAATTATCTTGGATCCAAAATCCTTCTCAAGACTGTGACACCTCTGAACTCTCAATAACAGCAAGAGAACAAAAAATTGATATACTGACCGACACTCAACTGAAACTAAATTTTAGTCAAGTTTATATAATGCATTTTTGGATTGACATTAGAAAAGTATATCCTGAAATTACCAAACGTTTATGAAACATCTAATGTCATATGTTTCAACCGGTGTATGCGAAAAATCATTCTCTTTGTACGCTGTTATAGAAACAAAACACAGAAAAAGATTGGATGCTGAAGATGAATTAGGTTATAGATTTCAACAATTATTCTAGACTTAGAAATACTTTGTTATAAAAGATAATCACAGCTAAGTCATTAAAACATTTTTTTTAATTTGTTGTGATTTAAAATATTATTGCCTTACTTTATTATTCATAAATTACATTTTAGAAAAATACCCTTAAGCAACCTTACCATTCAAAATCTTATAAAATTGAGATGCAATAATAATTTTATAAATTTGAGAAGGATAAAGATTTGATATCCTATTTTTTCCCTTTTCTTTGATTAAAAGGCTCCTTCAAAAAATCCTCAAGGAGTTCCCAAAGGTTTAAAAGGTTGAATACCCCTGCTCTAGATCAAAGTCAGATAGAATTCTGCCTTCCTCGAAGATTGACAGAGGTTGAAAGAATTAAAATGATATAGAGAAAATATATTATATTATACTATGCTAATTGTTTTGTGACATGTTAACATAAACTAAATTAGTGATATCAACAAGCCTGTCTATGAGTTTTGGATTTAATCAAGAACCGATTATGAAAGCCACCTGTCTGACAGGTAAACAAAATTTCTTTTTCAAAATTTCTTTTGAAATGCGAATTTTAGTTCCTACATTACGTCAACGAGAGGACCAGGAGTCTCGATAGGTTTAACGTGCATCAACTGTGCTTCGTTGCGGGTCTTAGCGATATCACTTCTCGAAATCACGACTCGACGGAAAAAACGCGCTCACGACCATGACCGCTCGGCTACTGCCTGTTGTTTTGCTGCTCCTTTAAAAGTACGAAATGACTAAAATCTGTTAGGAGGTCAATAAAAGTGCATTTTAGCCTAAATGCATAAAATGTGTGTACTGTAAAAGTTATCCTTCCGTCTCTTATTATACAAAATGTTTTCTGCTTTGAATTAATCCCTGGCCGCCAGTTTAACACCTCTGCTTTAGAACTGTTATAAGGTAAATGAGATTTTTAAATGTTTCAAATTTTGTATTTTATGATTTTGCTGTTCAAAATCAAAGGGGGCTGCCTGATTCCATTGATGTACTAAATATGAAAGTTTGATAGATTGAACGTTAGAAAATCGAATGTTAATATTGTGAACAAACATCTTACACATCACAATATATATATATATATATATATATATATATATATATATATATTTGTGTTTTCTCAAAATATAGTTTTTTGGGATTTCAACACACTTTTCCAAAATCTATTTTACCCATATAGTGCAGGTATTCTACAATGAGGTTGATTCCTGTACAGTGACTGTAATTTTTTTTTTTTTTTGTAATAAAACCTCAGAAATTTTATTTATTGCACAATGTTTGTACAAAAATTTAGATAAATTTTAATTAAACGATGGTCGTTTTTTTCAATGGATTCTTACACCATTTTAATATATATATATATATATATATATATATACACTGCTATTACCAACGCTATTTCAAGATTCTTAAAGCTGAGCAGTAGTCACGCAAATGTAGATGGTACTGTTGATGCTCCCGCCAAGGGGGAGTTGCGCAGTGTGATTCATTTTCTACAATCAGAAGGAAATAATATGACGGATATTCACTAAAAAGGAACCTAGTAAACGGTGAAAAACTTTATGAGTGATTATGTTTTGCTTAAAGGGTATAAACAATTTAAAGACGGGCAAACCAACGTTCAGAATGAAGGAGGACAATAATGCAGGTCTGTTCAAACAAATTTTCAACAGTAGGAAGATTACGGCACGGGTTTTTGGGACCAAAGAGGTGTCTTGGTTGTTGAGTTTATGGAACCGGGGGCAACGATCAATGCAGCTGTTTATTTACGACGACTGCGATGAGTCATTTAACAAAAGAAGAGGAACAAAGTGCATCTCACATCACTGATAGTAACGTTCCTCGAAGAGGGGAATGGAAAGCTTATCCACCAATATGACAAATGCCTGAATCTTCACTGCAATTATGTTAAAAGGTAATCATGTTTATACATAACTTTTGGTAACAAATTCATCTTGTTCTGTACTCATGTCTTTTTTATGGTCCGTTGGAGGTTGAGGAAAAAAACCGGGCCCATATAAAATTTAGATATTTTTAAAAATTTTATTATATATATAAATTCAAATTTTGTAATTACAATTATGTTCAGAGTACAAAATATTACGCTTATAAGTACTCTGCAAATTTTTAGAGTTATAAATGCAGGGAATTTCATACAAGATGTATCTAAAGGTAATTAAGTGAATTGCAAATCTAAATATGGTTTTCGTGAGACGCCTTCGATAAGCAAAGCGCAAAAGAAATCCCGTTTATAAATAAAAATATGTATGAGTAATTAATAATCATTACATTTACATACATACATATACACATTTATAATATTTACATTTGTACATAAGTGATGTACTTACCTATAGGTACATTTGGCAAAAATTCTGCTTCATTTATAATTTTCAAAACTTATTAATTCCTTATAAACAAAACATTTTATACTCTGAACATCATTATAATTTTAAAAACAGAATCTTATAAAATTTAAAAATTTAATTCAAATCTAACACAATTTTTATACACATGTTGGGTAATACTGAAAATTTGAGTGTTTATTAGGAAAAAAATACGTTCACACTGTATAATATGCTGTAATAAAGAAAATATCACAGCCCGCAAAATACGTATGTCATACGAGTAATGAAACCCCAGGGCTGATGACTTCAATAATTTTTTAGGCTATGGCCTTTTTCTGATTACTGTACGTCGTCAAACCTCCTGAAATCTTGAGTAGAAATGATGATGTGTAAGAAAACTCGCGCTTTATGCGTCTTCCATTACAGCGCCGTCTAGCGGTACAGAGCTTGTTTTCCGCAATACATTGTATGGTGAAAAGGGCTTGTTTTTAGATGTTTTATATTTCCCTTAACTTTTTATCCATGAGTTCCGAAACACCCTGTGTTGGTAAAGCGGATTTTAAGGCAAGTGTACTAGAATCCCCTAAGAGATAATCACATTTTGAGAAAAACGTTAATATAACAACTTTTTTTAATAACGAAAAAAAAAAAAAAAAATGCAAAATTTGCAATATTTTAGTATCTCAGTTACCTTAACCAATAATTTCCTATCCAATTACATCAATCTTATCATCGAGTGGCTCAAGGGTTTACCTCCTTCAGGTATGTACGGGCATCATTCACTCGAGGCACGCTAGAGATATTTTTCTTTCCCTTAGGGTTTACTATCCTCGGTCCCATTAAAAACTTGCGGAGTTTTTACAAACATAATACTTTGTACTCTGAACAAAATTAAATAGAATTTTTTTAAATTTTTTTTAACCTTTATGATTAAAATTTTCTGTAATTTTTGTACAAATATTATACAATACTTAAAACTTTTGAGCTTATTAGAAAAAAATATAATATTCATTGTTTAGGAAATAGCCTCACTTTATAATATGTAAAATATCAGAGCTACGGATAAAGTAGATTTTGAGGAAAGAGTATGCCAGAATCCTAATGAAACACATTTTGAGAAACACATAAATACAGATACTTTTCTGTATACCTTACGTGGCCGCGGTAGCCTAGTGGTCATGGATTCGTGACCAGCGGTTTTCGTTCAATCGCAGGTTCGATCCTTGATCGCTGAAGATCCGCCGTGTAGACGGGACTGATGAACGTTAATTCTGTTGGGGTCCGAAGTCCTCCCGTTGGTGTGGTGTGGAAGTTAGGAGAGGGGGTTCCAGCTCAGGTGTCGTCCTCGTCACTTGGCTGAGGTCCAAAATTACGAGATCCTTCTCCAATATCCCTCGTGTTGCTTCTAGTGCGACGTTAATAAAGACTAAACTAAAACTAAAAATCTGTACAACTTACGAGTGCTTACACTTTCAATATTACATTTTCGGACGTTCTGCTTATCAAATTCTCGTAAATAACACATCCTCGGAATCTGCGGAGAGCCCTCTATTTTATAACAGTAAAATTGAAAAAATGCAAAATTTGAAGCCTTTTAGAGTTTCAGCTACTTTAAGGCTATTAAAGGATTTTAAGACTTTCTTTACCTAATGCTAAAAGATAGGATTAAATTTTTCAATACTTTTCACGTACAAAGGTACTTCATTATTTTATATCATATCCTAACTCCACTGCATTAATAATGAGTAGTGTTTAATTAATTACTCTTTTCTATTTGATTAAAACAATTCTTTTTAGTACAAAATACGTGTTGTATATTTTCCCCTGTACTTTAATGAAAAATGATTTTTTAACTTTATGTGCTGAAATGAAAATTAGAGAGTATTTTTTTTAAATTTCTAAGAATGCAGTATAATAAAAGGATATATGTGCTACTTGCCTATATAACATGATGCTGTTCTGGTTAAAAAAGTAAGAGTTAAAATGTTTTTGAATATAAATTCCTGTACTATTTAAAAATTATTTGCTGATATATTTCTTAAAAAAATTTCAGTTTTTAAAGCTTATAAATACTTTAACAAAAGAAGCATTAAAATTTCTAAAAAATCAATATTTGAAATTGTTAAATAAGAAAAAACGTAAAAGTGAAAGTGATGTTTTGTACTAAAGGCGAAAATATTGCCAAACATTTATAATAAAATATTTATAAAAAAATACACGTGTATCTGTTAGGAGAAAAACAGAAGAAAAAATTAATATGTGCGCAAATAATAGAAGAAAAAAAATGAATTTCAAAAACTAGAGATGCCCCAACAAGCAATTTGAAAATTTCTATTTCAAGCGACATTAAAGCATGAATATGAATTCTAATCCGTAAAAATATGAATCTCTTTATTGAAAAGGAAAATGATGCAAAAGTCCCGCATTTTGTTAGAAAATATACTGAAAGAAAAACTAGTCATAACAGTTGGAATTTATTTTAATATGTCGGTTTTTTTCAGCCTCAAAGTATTCCGACAAAGCAAAAATAGTCTTAACCTTCGGATGACCTTGTGGGAATTTAAAACATGAAAGGCCATGTGAGGACATCCATGGATCCCATTGTTAAAAAAACATGTATTTATTTACTACATCAAATACAACCCAAAAAACATAGTTTTTAAAATAATTAAATAATATATATAATAGTTGCAGGCACAGGGGAAAAAAATCCAGTATATTTGTAATAATAAAAAAGTTCTATGCAAAATTTTGCAAAGAACAGATTTAGCCTCCCAAGGTGCAAGAATGAAAGTAAACGATGAAATACTGAGAAATGGACAATAGTAAATTTTTCCTACATTAAAATTAAAGGAAACGATAAATTATTAAACTGAATATATTTAAGCTACATGTAATTAAAATTAAAGCTAACGACACATTATTAAATTGAAAATTATAACAGCAACGTATAATTAAAATTAAATCAGACGATATAATATTAAATTGAATTATTATATCAGCTACATGTAATTAAAATTAAAGCAAACGATAGATATTATTAAATTGAATATATATGAGCCAAATGTAATAAAAATTGAAGCAAACGATAAAATAAATTGAAATGTGATCAGGTACGCCAAAAGTGATCCATCTAAAGCAACAGCCCCTAGGGTGGCTAATAACAGTAAATCAATATTAAAATCATTTGACCCTAAAACATTCCAAGAAGGAAGCCAAACTAAATAGACGTAGTTTGAAATTCTTGAGGTGGGGGGATGCCTGACAATTTTTATTGCCTCACAGTTGTCTCAAAATTCTGAATAATGTTATTAATTTGCAGTTATATCTTGTTTCCAGCTTACATACGATTTAAGGTAATACATAAATCAATAAGTAAATAAAATATTTAATTTTTATATTTGTTTCACTTCAATCGAATAAAAAAAATTAGGGGAAATTTATTACGACATATTTTTGAAAATTGAGTTCCTTAGTGGTGAAATCAGGTATCAGACATATATTACATATATTTTATTTCAATCCAATAAGAAATCCAGGAGAAATTTATATATGATGTATTTTTGAAAATTCGTTACTGGTGATAGCAGACATCAAAAATATACGCAAAAACAAGATAAATTTTTGAAAAGTGGTCAGGTACGACATTTTTGGGTTAACTAAAACAATAGCCCCTTGGATGACTAACAAATTAAAAGAATATTTAAAATGATTCATCCGATTTCAAAATTCCATATTTTCATAACTAAATGACGCAGAATGGTAAGTAATACATGAATGCGAAGGAAAAATATAGAATTTTTTTAAAACAAATATTCGATATAACTTCCTTTAGTTCCACGAATAATGTCAATTCAAAATGTATATTCCTACCAAACATGTTGTAATTGATTGTACGGCAGCAGAATTTGTGGGTAATGGGGGCAGCAGAAATCCGTTTTTTATGCTCATTTAAATTTGTGGGCATTGGTGGCGCATATGCTTCATCTTTTACAAACCCTCAAAGGAAGAAATCACATGGGGCCATATCAGATGACTTAGGTAGCCAGTTGAGTAACATCAAGTCATTTTCTCCACTGCGACCAATCCAGCAGCGAAGTAGCTGCGTGAAAGCTTCTAAAACAGCTTTCAAGAAATAGCTTCTCGAAGAACACACGAGGGCAATCTATTTTTCAGAATATAAAACTTTCACAGTTTCCCTTTGTATTCATGTATTACTAATCATTCTGTGTCATTTATTTTTAAAAATATGGAGTTTTGAAATCGGACGAATAATTTTGAATAACTCTGTACTTCAAAAATAAAATGATGATTAATGTACATGAGGATTAGGAATTCGAATACAAAATGTTCAATTGTACGTAATTGATCATTTTGATTATTGCACTCAGGACATGTTATGATATTGACACGACTTTTGTAAACAAATCGATTGCACTTTTCTTTTCTTGGTAATTTTTTGTCTAGTGTTACACAACGCACCAGCTACGCTTAGGATACACAATGCATACACTACACTTAGGATACAAAATCCACCAACTACGCTTAGCGGAAGGTTCTGTTTCAATACGCTTTTCTGCAAGGTCTGCATTTTCCTTTGCTTTGTGTAATACACTTCGTTAGTCGCTCAGTTTGTCAGGTACGTGTTAATGGTATTACAAAGATTATTCCTAAATCTTTAAGGAACAGTCTCCTTCGGAAAGATTTACTTTTCTTTTCTAATAATCATGTGAACACAAAAATTGCGTCGATTGCTGCTATATCAACCGTAAGGGAAACAAAAGTCTAGGATTCATCGTTTCGTATTTAAGCGAACACAAATTCTCACCCATCATTCTGTCCAAGCTATTCACTCTCCCTTTGCAATGATTATTGTCAAGTATCAATTGAAATTTAAATTTATGTTCTTTCTCTGATAAATTCATGTCAAAAAATGCTCGGTTGCCGTAGAGCAGAGTCATTCTCTGAAGCGATAGTAGAGGACTACTTCTCTGTTACGCTTACGCACATATGAAACTATCATAGCCTTTTTAGAAAATAAACTTTCATTGTAGTTTTATAACTTTAACAGCCAGGTGGGGTCATTTAGTGATCCCAAATCAAAATGTTATTTTTTTTTTTCATAAAGGGAGTGATAACTTCCGGATTCGTAATGAAATTGTATTGAACTCAGCTATGAAAATACTGAAAACGCTAAATGTTTTAAAACAAAATATTTGGCAGAAAGTGTCGATGGAATTATTTTATGACTCCACTTGACATCCGAAGATTAAGCAAACGTTTCATTCTTTTACAACTTTTTTAGATTCAAGATATTTCAGAAAATTATGGATCACAACTTGGAGAGACCCTTATCACTCATAAAAAACCGGGGTATATTAACTGATGATAAAAAAAAAAGAGCTTCGTATATATTCATACAGTATTCTGTTAAGGACTAGATATACTAATAGGCGGTACATACTTTTACGCGAATATTTCAGAAACGAAGTATGAGGACCGTTTAATACATCCTTGGAAAAAGATAGAAAAACAAATTATTTTAAGTAGATATTTTTTCCATTTTTCATTATAAACTTCTTTCAGCTTTTTAAGCTTTTCCAAGCATTTCTCCAACTTTTACAGCCATTTAAAAAGTAAGATTTTGGAAGGTCCTCAAAGTAGGCATCTGTTTGGCGATAACCTCTTTGTTCAATCTGAACCCTTGACCATCCTTTTGCCGGGCGATTTCACTGTCTTTGCTATCTTCAGAGCTCGTTCACCTTCAAAACCCACTGTTTTGACTGTTACTTCGTCTCTGGAGTGTAGTACTGTACCCACGTTATGTTTCAATGTACAGTTATGTTTCAATGCAGAAACTCATCAGGATTGCGACGATAAAGCGCCAAAAATAGCATCAGAGTCGACCACACGATTGCGTTTATTTTCCACTGAGAGCAAACGTGGCACCCCTCTTGCCGATATTTTTTTCACACCTAATTTTTCGTTCAAAATTGAAAATACTGTACCTTGCGATATGTCAGTGGCCTCAACTACTTCTCTTTCCTTGATTCGTCGATCACTTAAAATCATATCGTGGATTATGTCAATCATTCCACTTGACTTCTCGAGCGACATTCATCGTTTGTGGATGTATGGCCTTGCTTTAACTCATTTACCCTATTATAAACAGTTACAAACACATGGACAGATGTGCTGTGAACTTCATCCAACCCAACTTTGATCTCTTTCGTTGTTAAGCCTTTTAAATAAATGTGTTTAATAACCGTTTGAAAGTCACTTTGTTCCATTTTTCTAAATAAACACAAGTTTCTTGCTTCAATCGATATTAAAAATGAAACCGTGTGTGTGATGGAAATAACTGAGATATCTGTCTAGAGATTCATTGTGATTACTAAAAACAAACCACTTTAGATGCTACGAGTGCCATCTCTTGGATTTTCTAAGGACTTATTGAACGGCCCTCATATCTGCTATTGGAAGAAAAGGAGCCTTTACGAGTATCTTATGCCGCTAATACTCACTTAAAGACTAGATAAACTAATAGATAGCATAGACGATTAATTTATTCCTTCAGTGGTCTGTTAGAAGCAAAGTATATCAGCTTTCGAAAAAAAAATAATACTTGGAAAGTATTTTATTTTTCTTTTACACACATAGATATTTTTATTATTTTATTCGAACATTCTTTTAGATGCAAACCATTCTAACAGAGGATAGAAAGTATTAATGAAAACTCTATTCTGGTAAGGTACTTATTCTGTTAGAAAAAGACGATGTAGGGAAGAAAATTTGGAATTCTATTAGTATTGCTTTAGAAACAGTGTATGTAAAGAGATAATTAGAAGTAACATGCAACACAATTTCCGTTTTCGTGTTGGTCAAAATAGTGTACGTAAAGGAATAGATAGAGGAAGCTTGAGACGACCACATCCAATTTAAAATAGCTGAAATGTGTCCTTGATTGTATTTCTGCTATTTTTATGCGGATATTCCGAGAATTCAATTTGTAATTGTTTCAATTTATAAGATCTTTTTTCTTTGTTTTTCTTGTGGCCTATATTTCTTGTCGTTGATAAAAAGAACTTCTAAAATAAATTTATCTATTAAATTTATTTCGAAATTGAGATCTTTGTTACGAGCGCTTGAAGAAATTAAGAATTAAAAAAAATTACATACTCTCATTTTATTCCTATTTTACTGCAAGTAATCCATAAAGTTCTGTCAATAAAATATTCCTACATCAAAATGGTAAAAATGGTGTTAAAAATCTCTTAAATGTTTTGATTTATCATAAAGAAAAGAAAAAGTTCGTAAATACAAATGATTTGTTAATAAAAGAGAATAAATCCCTTTTTTTTTTTAAAAAAAAAAAAATATTCTTTACATTGCACCTAAATTATAATTTATAATCTCTCATTTATGAAATAAAATTTAGTTACATGTCAACCTAAGATAAAAAATGTAGTCATTAATATCTTTTGGAGTTATTGCTGCAGTGTGTTATTGTAATTAATGAGCTATTCAATATTATTTAAAGATCAGTTTTGCTTCTTAATTTTTAATCTTTTTTGGCAACGATTACCTTTCTCCAAGACCCGAAAGTTATAGACTTTAATTTAAAGCTATGCATGTTACAATAAAAAAAAATATAATATATATATATATATAAGTAGTTTTCTAGCATTTGCAACAAGACTTATTCGCAAATTTGGCTTTTCTTTAGTTGTCTAGCAGTCTAGAAATTTGTGTTAAAAAAATCCTTTTCAAAGTTTTTTTTTGTTTGATTCCATTAATTTTATGTAGTTTTTTTTTAAAAATTCAGAAGGCCTTTTGCAACTCATATTTTGTTTGGAAGCCATTAAACTTCCTGATTGTATGCTTTGTAGTATTATCAAAATCGTCCAGAGGGTTTTGATTAGTTAAATAAATAATTTAAGAATTTCATAATTAAAAAAGTTTTTTGAGTGGTTTGAGAGAAAAATTGCTATATTAAGTTGATTTTTTATTCCCTATTAATTATTCAAGTAAAAATCAACTGAGTCACAACTTTATTTTAAGTGAGTAGATATTTTATGAAAACATAAACACGAATGGATATTTTATGAAAACATTTTTTTTATTATAAGCAGCATATATGTGTAAGAAATTACAAAAAATTTGAATGACTCTAAAAATTTACGAATATTTAAAAAAATTTTTTTGGGCATAACTATCTATACCGATATTTTAGTATGATGAACCCCTTGTTTCTATAGTGCTGAAATTGTTTACTATATTTTAAGAACAAGTTAATAAAACTTATCAAATATATTATTTTAAAGAGTTTGTACCTTTTTAATGGTCATCATTTGGCACACTTAATACATTTTTCAATGTAACTTATTGGTAATGTATTAATTGATGCGATGAACTCTTAATGCTCTTGTATTACTTTTCAGAATATATATATATATATACTACAAAACTATCCAAATTACTGTTACGTTAAAAATTAATATTCTAATGTTTCGTTAGTCAATGAAAAATAAAGAAACTCTTATTTTTAAAAAGTTTAAAGTTTTGTTGTCGGTGTTGCCTGTTGTACAGATAATATTTACACAATTTTTAGAATGATTTCGAGGCCATTCTTTCAATGTTTAAAATGTACAGAATAATTTTTTAAATGTTTGATATAACATTTTTTTTTCTAGACTATGAATCTGCATCGTGCTTTCGATGATAGAAAGGCCTTTTGTAAAAAAAAAAAAAAAAAAAAAAAAAAAGAAATTAATTAAAATTATAATTAAAAATTTTTAAAAAAAAAAAAAAAAAAAAATAAGGGAATTGCTTGCAATTCTTCTTTCACTATTTTTCAGAATCCATCAATCATAAAGCGTTTGTTCTTAGAAAGATCTTTCAACAGACAAAATTCTAATTAGTCCGTATATGAAACATCAGGAGACTGCAAGAATATGTTGTAAAGGTATACTTGCAATATCTGTGTCAGTTTCTATTTTTTCAAAGAATGCAGTGGTAGTTTTTGAAGTATTTCTAAATATTTACTTTCTCTTGATAGTTTTCCTCTTTCAAAGACGTTGGAATAAGGAATGGAATTGCTTCTGTATATATCGGACGTAAAATATTCTCTTGATAGAATAATGAGTTGATTATAACATCCTTTTCCTCTCATCTTATTTATAATTTCCCACTGCAGGAGAAACCTGAGACAATCATAAAACTTTTACTGAAATTTTCTTTGTATTCCTCACTCCAGGTTTGGCAATCTTTTTCTCCACATTTTCAACTATAAATAGGACTCTTTCGTAGCAGTCATTTAAGTAAGACCATGCTTCAGCAAAGGTAACTATTTATTCCGATTTATCTATTACTAAATGGTTATCATATAGTTAGTATGAGCATATAGCAGTAGTTATTTAAGCAAGTCATGAAGGTAATAATTTATTCCTATTAGTCTTCCACTAAAAGGTTATTATATAGGGCTCTACAAAATATAATGCTTGAGCCACGTGCCACGGGAAAAGACGACGAACATTATATATTTTACTTTTTTTAAAAAGTTATAGTTTAAAAGTGAGTTATTATTTTACTTATTGTTACTTCAGACTTTTGCAAATGATTTACCATCGATTTTTGCATTAGGGGATTTTTTCTTGTGTGGTACCATTGACTTCCCTTTAGAAACATGTGAAAGAGTACACACGTTTTCAGAGTATTTATTAGAAGTCTTCTTTCCATGTAGAAGCAATGAATGATAATTTAATACTTTCCGTTTAATAGTGTGGCTTATTATACACTTATAAAATTTTATTTAAAATGTTTTTACAATGTTCATTCATCAAGGAATAAGATGGTTTTTTATCGGAAATTCCAGAAACGTATCCTTCGATCCACAGTTTGCTTACAACCATCATTTTGAAAGAAAAATAAATTTGAAAGTATCAGGACATAATTTTTATTTCAACCAACAAATTGTTGTCAGGTATTTCCCCTCTGAAATATGTGCATTCTTTTAATTCTTTACTGAAATCGTTCTAAACTGTGTAAACACCCTCTGTATTTTGTAGGGCTGTAAGTACTTACTTCTAATTTTTTAATAAAGAAACCATATTTTTACTAGCTTTTATTCCACTTGTTATGTCCATATGCATGTCTTTCCAGTTTAAAATTTGTATTTGAATTTTTAACCCACTTCCTATCATCCGATGGAGTGGAAATTTTGCTTACACGTATAATTCCGATGACAATGTATAATTTTATTTTTCCTGCGTATGATTCTGTACAACTCCGATGACAGACTTAGAGAGGGGAGGGGGGTACGCCTTGCACTTAACTGCGTCCAAAGGAGCCAAAATTTCGCACCCGCGTTAAACTCCAATATTTGCCTTTCTTTAATCCTAAATTTCCAGACTAAAAATAATTAAATAAATATTAGAAAAAAAATTAATGTGAAGATTTTATTCAAACATGAACTAAAAGGTATAAACAATAATTTTTTGAATGTAAAACAATGTCTGACCGTTTATTTTGAAAGTGGTGAAAGTCTATTTTTTAGAGGAGATATCACATGATTTATAATTAATTTCGTGTATTTTTTTTTTTATACCTAGTTAATATTTAATATCTTAAAAAATGCGAATGCTTTGTATAATTTAACATAGTTGAATAGAAGAAACAGAAGTGACTGATAATGAAAGTGGTGCAAGTCCAATTTCTATTGACATGGGAATTATTATATATTCATATTATTATGTATTCGCATATTATAAGCTATATATGTATATTTTAAAAGAGGGATTTCAAAATTTCTACGGCAATAAAGTTAATATGTATGTGTGAGACGATACTACTGCTCCCAGGGGATCGCAGAAAATAGCTTTTTACTGTCTGAGACATTTACAAAATATAACGACTCAGTCGTGTCATTGAAATAAAGTTATGTGTGTTCTGGGCGAAATCAAAATTTACAAAGGGGAATCATGTGGTTGAGAGTTGTCCAGTCTTTGGAAAATAGCATTGAAGTAATTAATCATAAATTTATACTCTCCCGGCATTAGTATCTCCAAAAAGATGGAGATTTTGGTATTATAAGAATAGTATTATGAAAGAAGAATTGTAACACACACACACCAAAGGACTTTTACGATGTTATAAAACAATGTAGAAAGTAACTAGGGTACTTAATTTATAGGTAATTATCTAGGTATCTTAGTTAAGTGTCTCAAACTCTCATGAAAATTATATATTATTTTATATTAAATTTTTTAATACCTTTTAATCCATTTTTAAATAAAAACTTTGATTTTAATTTTCTTTACTTATATATCTTAACCTTTATTATTTTAACGTAAAATAACGATCGTTCAAAATCTTCACACTTCATCGTACAATAATGGATAGAGACATTATATTAAATCCGGTTTAGCTTCCTTCATTGGGAAACGTTAACTTGCATTGTTTTATTTTAAAAAAAAATTCTCGCATTAGATTACAATCGAAGCCTCATATTTTAATTCAAACTCTTATAATTGAATCGTTAGTTGAATTATTTTTAGTTGAAGCAAGAACATGTGCAAAACGGATATCACGACTTACATGCATTTCTTTTCTGATTTCATTATCACAAAATGTTACTCTATTACTGACTTCTTTGAATTTCATTATTACTATACATTTTCTCATTTTAATTTGCTCATTTATCGTCATAAATCAAATATGAAAAACTTATACTTTTTATAAAAAAAATTTATTTAACATTTCGTAATTTTCATAATTTGATAAATATATATCTGGTAACAGAGAGTAGCTAAATGCAAAAGAAACAATATGAATTACATCATCATTCATGTGTTTAAGAGTACATGATGATTGAGAATAAGTTTCATTTTTTAAATTGTTTTTATTAACACTTGTAGGATCTTGTATTATGTATCAGTTTGGCACAAATATTTTAAACAATTTTTAACTTATATTCTGATAACCTGTAACTTTTGCACACAAGCTCAGTTTGGATAGCAATACAATATTCAGCTACAAAACTACTCATTAAAAATTTCAGAAATATGTTTTAAAAATTTTCCAAAATTTCCATTTTAAAATAAAGATAAAAAAAAGTAGAAAAATAATGTACATAAACAAATGTTTTAAAAAAATCTAATGCTTCTATACGGCAAAAGAGCAAAAAAAATTTTTTTTCTTCCGAAGATAAGAAATGAAACAAAAATAGCAGTTATCATCATTCTAACTATTTTTTAAGAAAATGTAGATTTTTAAATCCAGCTGAAATTTTTTGTCTAAAAACTAAAGTGTTGTGCTCACTCCGACTGTATAACTATCTAAATTATAAGCCCGCACAGCGTTTTAATTTTTAGTCAAAAATTTTTAGTTAAACTGAAAAAAATCTTCACTTTTTTTTATTTATGCTGATGATAAATTGTTATATTGTAAATCCAATTTCTCTTTAATTTCTTACTGGTTGAAGAAAAAATTATTTCTTACTGCTCAGTTCTGTTTTCCCTCTTTTGTCTCCCCATATATATATATATATATATATATATATATATATATATATATATATAATTTGTAAAGTTAGGCTTGATTTTGAGTAGTGCTAGTCTACGTGAGATAATTTTTTTTGAGATTTGAGAAACCATATTTACTAATAATCCTTATTGGAGGGATAATTTATCCAAAAATACTTACCTGAAATCAAAATAATCACCAAGGACAACATAATGAAATTATATTTTACATTGTGTTCGAATAAAATATATATACAGTAAAAAAAAAAAAAAAAAAACATTTAACTCTGAAAAGTTTAACAGAGAAAATCGATTAACACGAAATAATGCTGCGGTGCCGACAAAATACTATGAAATTTTATTCATTTTTTCCTTTAACACGAAACTAAATCATTTAACACGAAAAGAATTTTTTCTAGGATGTAGATTTTTTGCCTTTTTTTTTTTTTTTTTTTTTTTTTTTGTTAGATTGAACAAAATCAGCAATTCTTGCAACTCTTGCTAAAGTACCGCTTTCTTTGGATAGGCAGAGGCATTACAGTCGATTTTCGAATTTAATTATTGATATGTTGAAATCTCTCAGTCGGTTTTGTTTCAAAAACAGTGTATGTTTTTTGTAATTTAAACAAATTTATTTCTTACGAATACATGACAGATAAATCGAGACGAAAATACATTTGAAAAACTGATGTCAAAAACGAAAGAGTGAAAAGGGTTTGATTTGAAGAGTTAATAGTGTATCTAATATTATATGTTGGACTATATATATGAGTGTGTGGTATATGTTTGGTTAATGTCTTCTTTCTCATTGTCTCAGTGGTGAGTTTTTACATTTAGTTTTAATTTTTAATTATTTATGTAACTTCCGATTTTGTTTTTGATTTAAATACTTAAATTATTAATGCTTAATTACGTATAAATTTCAAATTATATATATATATATATAGAGAGAGAGAGAGAGAGAGAGAGAGATGTGTGTGTTCAATGTATGTACCTACATGCGTAAATTTTAGCAAGAAATCGAATCAATAAATTATGACTACGTCGAAATTATTAGAGATTTTTTTAATGCATACATTGCTTAACACAAAATTCTAATAATACGAAAAATATTTCGGTTCCTCAGTTCCGTGCTAAACATTATCTATTGTGTATTATCATGCTTGTGATGTAACATTTTGATTACTCTTTCAGATCCGTATTCAAGATGAAATAATTTTTTAAAAATGTTTTCTTCTGTACTTCTTTATAACGTTTGATGTTCAAATATACTTTGCTCTCTTATGTTAGAATATTTCTATTTCAAATATGAAATATTAAGCCAACTTTTGATAAAATAAAATAAGGATCTTCAATCCCTTAGTGTATGAAGAAACGAGTAATAAACATAAATCGCATTTAAAAATAAATACCATTTTGAGACAGAACATTTTATCTAAAAAATAAGCTATCATGTGAAACAATTACTATAAATATTTATAAATTACAATAACTACATTCAAACCGTATTATAAGACATTTTTTTTCAGAGAAAATTTTATTCAAGGAAATTTTTAAGTAGAATTTGTAAAATTTCTCCAAAATTATCAATAAATGTGTTTTTGCAATGTTATTAAACGAAGTAATTATATATCAATGCGTAAAATGAGTACTTCGAACATGCTAAGTAAATTTTTGATTATGTTTAGAGATAGTTATTGTTTGTTTAAAGTTGTATATATACATTTTTTTTTTCTAAAATAAATACCTCAGCCTGAATAACCTTACAAACCCACTTCTAAGAGAATTTTCTCGAATGCACTTACTAAAATTCGCTATAAATAGAGCGGCTTAACACATTTTATCCTCATTCAAACATCTAGAAGCTCTATGTATTTTCCTCCTTCGATACGCTTTTTTTTACGTCACGGATTTGAGGTGAATACAGAGTAAGCGGCTGTGATTCCCAAAAAGTTGTTTTCTTAATTTAGAAATCTCCACCAGAATGTTGAGATAAGAGTATTGTGGCTTTAATGTATTTTATTATTGAGTTCGGCAAATGTTTGTTCGACGAATAATAAATTTCCTTGTTTTTTACGTCGGAATTAAATTAAAAGTGACAATATCTCGACCTTCAAACAATAAAAATCTGGAAAAAAATTTGAGAACATTTTATTTATTTATTTTTTCCTTTCTTTCTCTCTCGCGTTTTTAAATGGAAAGTAATTTAAAGCCGATAAAGAATTTGTTAACTCAAAAATTTGTAAACAATTTGATAGGAAATAGGTTTATAATTTCAATTTATCATTCAAATTCAGAAAGCCTCATCAGAATGTTGGGATGGAAGTATTGTGGTTTTAATGTATTTTATTATTAAGTTCGCAAATGATTGTTCAACGAATAATAAATTTCCTTTTTCTCCCACTTGGATTTAAATTAAACATGACAATACCTCGACCTTCATCTAATAAGTAACTGGAAAAAATTTGAAAATCGCTTATTGTTCCTTTTTCTTTTTCTCTGTCTTAGTTAAATGGAAAGTAACTTAATGCTAATGAAGAATTTGTTTACTCAAAATTTGAGAAAAATTGATTGATTTTAATGTAATCAAAATTTCGATTCATCATTCGAATCTAGAAAGGAAGCTTCATCATAATGTTGCGATGAGAGTGCTGTGGGTAACCGAGTTGTCATGAACGCTAACCGGTGGTTAGCGTTTTTTCCCTAAGAGATCAAGGCTCGAGACCTAAGTTCACTAACGACCCGTTGTGTAACAGAGCTAGTGTGGAAGTTTGGAGGACAGGGCGTCATCTCATATGTCGTCCTTGATCCTTGACAGTGGCTTGAAATTACGAGGTCCGTTGCAGATAATCCTCGCGTTACTTTTAAGAGCCACGTTAATAAAGCAATCATATTTTTAGAAGACTGATTGACTGTTTTAAATGGTCTAAGAAGCAACACGAGGGCAGTTGGCAACGGACCCCATAATTCTAAATTATGGTCAAAGACACCTGAGCTTGCACCCCCTCTTTAAACTCCCCTAACAAGCCAAATTGATGACATGAAGCCGATAGATTTTACTTTCTTAAGCCTCTACACAACGGGTTTTGGTGGAATCAGGATGCGGCCGCTGTAGCCTAGTTGTCATGGTCGTGATATCGCTACCGGCGTTGTTTCCGTCGTGGGTTTGAATCCTGATGCTGCTTAAGACCCGCCGTGTAGTGGGGCTGATGCAACGTAAAATCTGCCGAGGCTCCAAGTCCTGTGTTGGTTTGGAGTGAAAGTTTAGCGAGGCGATGCCAGTTCATGTATCGTCCTGGTAGTTAGACCGAGGTTCAAAATTACATGGTCCGTCGCCAATAGCCCTCGCGTTTCTTTTAAGCGCGACGTTAATAAACAATCAATTAATAAATTGAGGAATCAGGTCAAGATATATCAACAAAACAATTTAAATAAAAGCTTGTAAAAAAGATACGAGCGATGTTCCGAAAGTAAGTTTCGTCATTTTTTGAAAGAGCCGATGGTACACCAGGTGATACAAAAAACAAACAATGGAAAAAAAAACCCGTAAGAATCCACACCCGTTGCTGGTTCATTGACGGAAGTAGCGTCAGCGGAAAAGGAATGAGGCATGCGCAGAGCTACACAGAAGAGAAAGTAGGTACAGACCAGCTTGCCTGAGTACATAGCAAGGTGGCAGACAGACTTGTACTGACAGCCCTGTCGGCAGTGGAAATGTGTAACTGTTATCCGGTATGAATGGGTACGTGAGACTAGTGCGTTCATCATTCATGAACGTTTACAGACCGTGGAAGGGAAACAAGTCACGTCTCGTCAAATGGTTGGACCCTGTTGTTGCATGTTCAGTGAATGAAGGCAGAGTGTGGAAGATGAAGGTCAAAGTAAGTATCCCTCCACATCCACGAATGAAAACAATATTGCTGGAGTACAGGGCAGGCGTACAATGTTGTCATACGTGGCGTCCATACTGCTTATTAGTCGTACTCAGGCCCATTCAAAACAATGCTGAGGCGGAGCAGGCTGTGCGACAATTCCTTGCAACGCCAGGGTGCTTAGTTTTACCAGAGCTTTTTCTTCAAACTGATTACACGCTACGACAAATGTCTCAACTTCCAAAAATAGTGCAAGGTGTATAATTCGTGACGACAGGGTTTGTTTATTTGGCAATGAAGTTTTCATGTGAAAAAAAATGACGAAACTTACTTTTCGGAACATTCTCGTACATTGCGTACTTCAACAAAATATATGAGTAGGGATCCGATGAAATATCATACTATCTTCTACCATTGTGCCGCTGAGACGACCGCCTATAAAGCCCCAACTGAAGCTCTGTAACCGCAATTGATATGTGAACGAACTGAAGAAACGGGACGAGAAGATCGGTTCATCTGGATGTGGAGGTTCTGGGAGGTTGAAGGCGGAGTTGTTTCTTGCAGCAATTGGAGTTTTCGTGGATGGCTTCTATAACTTGGATTTTCGTTTCTTATGTGTATTTGGCTTCCATAGTCTCTTTTAATTATTTTCAACCTATTTTATTAAACATGTATTTGTTTTTTTTTAAAAAATAAATTGTGTTATCTTGGTTCGTGGTCATCTCTGTACCCAGAACTTACCGTCAGTAGGATGAACTCAATTTTTCTGTATGCATTTAGCTTTTATATTGTTTAATTTGTTATAATAATTGTTTATTTTATTTCGAAGTTATCCATTGAATTTAGAGAAAACATAATACTTAACACATGTTGAGCACTTTCGCTACCACTGGAATTTATAACCCACCCCCTTTTTTTTGAAGGGGTGGGAGGTATTTTCAATATTAATAAATAATAAATTTCGAAACATTAATTTGAATAAAAATAACTTAATTTGTGGCAACCTTGCTTCGGTACTCGGGATCTGATCCTTCAAAACTCACTAAGTTATCAGTCAATAAACAAACAAATACGTAAATCTTTAAATTATGTTTATTCTGTCTAAGCACAATCAAAAATAAATATTTGCGTAACGAATGTGGAGTGGTATATAATTCGCGCTTGATACCAAAGATTATATTTCAAAATTCTATTTATCTCAACAACAACAAAATTAGATCTGACAATACTTATAAAATGAAAAAGGTAAAACTTTTAGATACTTTTTCCGAATCGAATATTATCTATTCGACAATTACTTGAATACCTTGCTTCAATATCGCTTAAACTTGGTGTGCTCAACCCTTTCGAATACTTATACATCCCTCGAGGAGCATTTTCGGAATTAATAATTGATAAATTTATATTAATGCTAAATAATTAAATAACTTTGCATTTTATATATAAATTCATATAAAATATTAGTAATTAATAAATCTTTTGCTAACCTTCTATCTCCTCTCAGCACTTTAGCACATCTACTCACTCTACCTGATTTTTTTTCTGTTCACTACACTACATTGTATACATAGTAATGCTGATTTACATAAGTCACGGTTTATTCGCAAGGCAAGATTCTCAAATAAAATAACGTCATAAAGTAGCCCAAAATGTTAGTTGAAAGGGGAAACGCGGGGGAAATCGTTACTAGTTTTCCAATGCATTTTGATTCATTATTACAATACAATTGGGATATATGTGTCCCATTGGTGTCTTTTTTAGTGGGACACAGCGTTTTTTTTTTTTTTTTTTAAATTCAGAATATTATCGATGTTTGCATTTTAATTGATTTATTAAAGAATTTATATGTATAATTTTTTCCTCTGAAAAAAAAATGGCAGTTAGAGGATTGAAAATACTCTCACTATTTCTTGTACAAGTAGAAGATTAATTTAAAAAATTTACATATACGAGTATTTTGGATTCAGCAAGAATTTTAATGGATCTAATAATATTTTTGTACCATTAATTTAATGGAAGATTTTTAATTCCTGGCTTATTTTTAATTTTTAATTTTTTTTTTTTTAATTTTTGAGTTTCTGTTTTATCAAGCTCTTTTGAGTTAAACGTATTTTCTTCTACACTGTTTTACACTTATGTTTTTTATGTTATGAATCTTATGCGAGATTCATTTTCATTTAGAATGATTTTATTTTGATCTATAGTTTCTCTACTTTATAGAGAGTTCATGTTCATTTCTAGAAAGTTGGTTCATGCAAATATTTTAATAATTGGAGTTACATGCATCTCCTAGTTTTATTCACTGTGCTTCTCTCAGATACAGTCAAAAGGAGAGACAGGAGAATAAGAGTAATTAGAAAGAAAGAAACTCAAGAAATGCTAGAAAAAAATGTGAAACTCTAGAGTGACTATGAATCGAATAATATATAAAAATTAAGTTTCTGTCTCGATTAATTATTATTAAAAATTAAAAGTCTTCGATAACCGGGATAATAATTAAAACTTTACGATATTGCGGGTTACTTCCCTCTACTGCTTCCTAAAACCAAACAAATCGACTTCAATAACTGTAATTTACAACATTATGTACATTAGGATAAATTAATATGAACAATAAATTCTTTTCAGATGTATCGGTTATTTATTAGTAACAATTAAAACTTTGCGATACACCATCATAGCTCTATCGCGTTTTACTCTGCAACTGACCTTAAGGGTATTTCTATGACGTTATTTGATTCGAGAGCCTCAACTTGTGAATTATGTAAATCATCTTTGCTATGCATTAATTGAATTAACTGAAGTGTAATGAAGACCTAGGAGGCTGAAGGAATCAGCAGAGAAGAGATGGAAGATTGGAGAAGTTTGGAGGAGATAGCAGAGAGAGAGAGATCGGAAGGTGTGTGTGAACAACGAGATTAGTCCCATGCTTACGCTGAGAAGAAAGAGATTAAAGGCGCTTTGTACCAGGAGATTACGTGATTGCTGAGATTGAGTTCGTTTTTGACTCGCTTTTAATATTTGTTAGATAAGTAAAACTTTTACTCTTTAGTTGAAGATGCATGAGGGCTCTACATTCGTAATAATTTAGTTCTGGATCATTTTTAGCTACTTATAAATATCAGTTTGATTAATTATACTATATTACTATACTTTATTTACTTATTAATTTACCTATTTGAATTTCTGTAATTTATTACATTGCGATGGTTCAAATACGTGATAATAGCGAAGTCGAAATGTTCACAGTTACATGAAGCTCAATTCGAGACTTTTGATTAAAAAAAAAAGGTACTAAATATTTTTTACTTAAGTAAAAATACTTTAATAATTGTAATTTTAACTTTGCAATACACATTTATTTATGAATTTTTTCGCTTAAATTCTTATAGACGCTTTTCGGGAACAATCAAGTGATCTCGGGAACCTTCACAATTATCAGTGTATACAAAAAAAAAAAAAAAAAAAAAAA